>JBBPDE010216751.1:0-13940 GCA_037974605.1 Nannopetersius ansorgii
AAGAGACACGTCTCCGTCTTCCGCCATTTTTCGAATCTGCCGTCGCGTCTCCCGCTGCCTTATGGGATAGTGCAGTGTCCATCGGATGCATACTACAGAATTCAGCCGGAAGCAGTAGGTCATCCGGGAACTTCTCGCCTACTGTTTTTCCCATACTATATAGTATGCAAGTATGCGATTTTGGACGCAGGGAGAGAAAACATCATACACAATTAAAAATACACACTTAAAGGTGCCAGAATGTGTTCTTTGCCTAATGCTGTATAAGAAGCAGCTTTCAATGAATAAGTCTTGAATTAATCATTTTTGTAATTGAGATGTTTCATAGTTCTTGAAGTTTAAACAACTTCCACATGAAGAACAGCCAGGGTGCACAACTCCAGTCCTGAAAAAAATCTGTCCGGTGTAGAATCCTTTAAATATTTAAAGAATGTAATGTAACTTTTCCTTTCCAATTTTCTTCTTTGAACTTTTTGAACATTTACATCATGGATGACCAGCAGGCCAGGGCCCAGCGCAGTTTGTTATTTTCTCTACTTAAACATCCACCTAAACCCTGGAATTAACATTTGTGTTTAACCTTTCATTATGTGCAATATCTTGTAATTATTTGCAATAGTGACATAATCTAAACCACTATAAAATACTATTTGTGTTATCAGTAATTCATTTAACTGTAAAATGGCACAACATAAGCAATTTCCTACAGAATCAATAAAGTTTTCTTATTCCAAAAAGGTTTTAGAAGTTTAGAATACACTTTTACATTTCTCTCTCTCTCTCTCTCTCTCTACATTATCAGCATATCAATAAACATTATAACTATCTTCAACAATGTAACAGATTCTGAATTCTATGGAAGTGTTTATGTACATAAGTGCTTAATTTAAAATGATGACACTCTAAATTAAGATCATAAAGAGAGGTTAAATGATTGTCTATCGTTCCCATGGCCTTCCGGTTGACTAATAGGGTGCACTACTTCAGAGTGATTATTGTAATCAAAGAAGATGCAATCCAGTAGTTTGAGGGTCATCAACTGACAACAATTAATAACAAATTCATAAACTGCCATACTGTAAAATAAAACACAACTGATTGCTTCTTCCAGTTCCTTCCAAATCTCTGTATTTAACCCATTCACCAAGTGAAGAGAGTGCCTGGGGAACAGTGTATGAGGAAGGTACCTTGCTCAAGGGTACCTCTGTGTTGCCACTGGCAGTCCAGGGATTCAAACCCATACCTTCTGATCGCAAGGGCAACTCCCTAACTACCAACTCTATCAGTTCTCTGTAATAAATAAAACTTTCAGTTTACAATAAAAGCTCCCTTTTATTGTAATCTGAAAGCTTTATTTAGTACAAGGTTACAAGGACCATAATGAAATTTGCCGGAATATTTGAGTGCTTTTCTCTTGTACTGCCTTGTCTCTCAGGTTAGGGACACATGCACCTTGAGTAACACCACCCCACCTGAAGGTAAGGATCTAACCTTCTACCCTTGGATACAAACAATAAAAACCCAAAAACAGCCAAAAATAGAAAAACACTCAGAGGGCATTCCATCCAGCTGTGGCGTCACTGAAGCCTGGCACGCAAAGAGGAGAGCCTCTGGGTGCTCCGGTGACCTCCTGCTGTCTTGACGAGGGTGACGCCTTTCCCTTGGCTTGCTCTCGCCACCTCCAGGCTGCTGGGTGCGTCTGACGTGGCGTGCTCCTCTGGCTGAACTCCTTCCGCTTGTGAGGAAGACACAACACTAATCTAGAGAAGAATGCTAATCCAGTCATCTCCTTCGCTTCTTCCATACTGTTTTTTCCCTCTCGCCACCAAACTGCCATCACCATATTGGGAAAAGGCATGTACTGAAATTGGTGGGTTTAAATGGAAATATCACTTCTGTATGAATTTTATATTCCACATTATTACCATTTTGCCTTGTAATACACTTAACAGTTACTCAAACTAATAACTGTGTCAATGCAATATAAAGTATTCATGTGACAATGCAAAGTTAATGCAAGTTACTATTTGGTCAGAAGGTTGTAGGATTGAGTGCCAGGATTGCTAATGGCACCACTGAGGTACCCAGACACACACACACACGCACACACACTCAGTGGCAATTTTGCGTTCATTCAGGTATTTTCCAGGCCTATTTGTAAGCTCATACGTTTAAACGGGGGTTCAGAGTCTGGAAGAAACACACTCAGACAGGCAATTATCTAAATTCTGACAGGAAAAACAAATCAGTCACTTGCAACTTGTAGTTCATACCATTCCATCCCATCAGCTCATACAGGTGAGAGGCGTGTGTGTGTGTGTCTGTGAGCCTAAAGGGTTTTTGTAGGTTAGTCAAATAGTCATGAGCTTGTTTTTTTAGCATTTTTTTCCACTTTTCCATCACTGTTTCAACTGTATCTCAAGCCTTAAAATCCCCACTTGACACACATTCCATTCTCACAGACAGAAAACAAATATGACACAATTTCGAGCTGCATGAATAATGCTACAGTTAGAAAATTAAATTCTAGTCTCTTTTTTAAAAAAACAGTAAACTGTGTGTTGATAAACATATATGTGTGTGGATGAACAAATGTGCAATAACACTTGGTTTGAAAACACTAAATTAGGAGCTTTTTACCTGCAGTGTTCCCTTTACCACAGTTACACAGCTGCAGTTCAAATATCCGGTCCCCTCAAAAAGCAGCCGAGATTAGAAGCAAAGCAAACCTATTAGAAGCAAACCTATTGTTTGCTTTTCATTTCTCATCATTATCAGTGTTATATAGACTACAAGCTATAAACTTAAAGCAAGCATTCTTCGGCAGGGTAGCATGAAATGATAGACTCTGCTGACGATTTGCGCGATGGTAGCATAGCACCTTCTGAGCCACAGCAAGTTAACATTTATAAATATTTTAAATTGTCTTTTTAATTTATAAATTGTTTTAATTTAATTTAATCTTTTTTTAACACAAAATATAATATATACATATATATTTTTATAAATATACAGTAACGCCCCAGTGTTTTTTGGAGAATCAAACTCAATAGCCAACCTGGAAGCTCTTTTTTCGAATTCCACACCAGGGTTGATTTCTCCGCACTGCAAGCACTCAGGCACTTCAAACTCCAGAGTTCTACAGGAGCTCAAGATCTTCAGGAGACCTTTCCAACAAGCTCTCATTTGTATTTGTAGCCTGTGTAGATCAGGGGTTATTCCCCGAAAACTGTTCACCTCGCCGCGGTGTCCCAATACTTTTGACTCGCGATATCTCTGCAGGAAATTTAAATTAAAAGAGGCGAATACGTGTTTACCTTACATTTTCTTTAAGGATAATGCATTTAAATTAGTTTAAAATGAAATTATAGTGTTCTGTGAGCATATTTGGTGGCAGATTTAGGGTTTACACTATAAAAATAGGCAATTTTCTTTTTTTTTTACCAAAATACAACATATTTTTTCATTAAACGCATGTGCTCTTGGAACGTAATCCTCACAAAAAAGATAGGGACTACCTGACATGTCCAGGTCAGCAGAATTTAAGAAGGCTATGTCATTGCCAATGAACAATGTGAAATGTCAGACGCAATTATAAGAGCTGGATTTTTTTTATCCCACTGTCTGTACATTACAAGCCGCTCCTCCTCTCAGAACTCAGCCCTGGCAGAACGAATGCAACATTCTTATCTCACAACTGAACCAAAACATTAACCGGCACACCTGCGAGATGTTGAGAGTAATTCCCTCCAAAGCAAAGTTAGAATCAACAGCCAATCAACGTCCAGTCAACAACCAAACCTCCCCCTGTGAACATTAACCCAAACAACTTTGGTTTTACTGTCAGAGATGACATAAAAAGGAACAACATAACCTCAAAACAATGAATTCCACTGTGTGCGTGTGTTGTGGAGGTGGTGGTGGTTGGTGGGGGGTTTCACATCTGCATTTGTCTTTCTTACTTTCAGTCTTTCACTCCCCATTCAGGAATCCACATTCAATAATAATTTTGATTATTTTATAATCTGAAAACAGGTGGAAAATAGATTAAAAACTGTGGGTAATACAGGATAATGCTTGTTCTTGATCAGTGCCACTATGGCCTCATTTACACTGTGACCCATTTCCGATTTTTTGCTCATATGTGACACAGATCGGATCTGTTCCAAGACAGTGTAAACAGGTAAAAAACGCATGCATTTGGATATTTTGAGATCGGTTTCAGGCCAATGTGACTTTCATGTAAACAGGCAAATCGGATTTTCCTAGGCATTGTTGCAAGCCACCAGAGAGCAACCCCGAGGCACATCTGCAAGGGGATGGCCCGGCGAAATGTGGTGTCGTTGTAAGAGAGGAATGTGGACAAACGTTGACACAGCAAATCGAAAGTTTGCTTGCTCATTCTAAAATTTCGGGCCCACTGCTCCTCGCTAAAGCCCGCCACAATATTCTCCCACCAATCCTGAGATCTCTCACGCACCCAGACGTTCCTCTAAATGGTCGAAGCCATAATAACTGAAGCATATGCACAGGCTGCAATAATCGCCCTTTTTCTTCCTCCTTTATTTTGCATTCGTCCATCTTGGCTACTGTGTGGTATAACAACCCCCCTTTGCTATAGCAAGTGTAAACAAGCGAACCGGATATGTAAACACAAGGTCAAAAAAATCAGATATAGGCAACAAATCAGAAATGAGCATCAAGAGCTGCAGTGTAAACGAGGCCTTAGTTGCACATCTCTGTCATGTACCAGCGGCGTCACCAAGCCTGCAGTTTTTTTCACAGCACAAAACGTTATTGGGGCTTTTGGGGCTTTTTTTTGAGTCGGTCTGCATCTCCCTTGTATGGATACTAGAGGTGCCACACCATTAAAATGATTCTTCTGATTAATTACAAGTAATCTAAATTAATCTAATTAATTACAATTAATCTAAATTATTCACACATATGTTTGCTGTAAAAGTATTTAAACATTTAAATGAACTTTGGTATATGTTTGAATGAATAATAAACATTACGACGTCTCTTTTGTTTAATTACTGTTCACCTACAGAAATGGTCACAGCAATCAAAAATATATACAATAATGTGGCAAAACAGAAAAAATGCATTAACAAGAACTTTGATAGAAGTCCTTTTATAAGGTTCAGTTTAAGACAAAGTACATACAAGCACAGGTGTTCTGATGATTTATGCTGCCTTGCATCGAAATCGACAGCAGTCTGTGGATTCATGCTGCCCTGTTGTTTTTTTTTTTGTGATTAATTTATTGAAAGTAATATGTTAAATCAACACCCCTAATGGATACACAATATTTTTAGTTGTTCTGGGACCCTTTCAAGACTTCTTGAGTTTTGGGTCTATGTATATGGCCTTAGAAATATGACAAAAGACAAAACATTTCTGACTCATTAAAACATAGTTCCATGGTAACTTCATGCTGTGGTTTTGTTAAGTCTTTTCTTTGGGCACTGCAAGTTTCAGTCCTAACCTCTAAAAGAGACCTTCATTTCTTAGTCCAGGGCATAGTCATGACCAGTTAATCAGCACTCTACATCCCTGAGGTTTAATACAATAGACACACCAGCAGTAAAATCTGTGACACATACAGATGCGCTCAGTTAAACATCATGATGCATGACGTACCTTAGTTAACTAGACCTCGTCTGCTCATTGGCCAGTGTTAGAGTATTCTTTGTTGCACTCAGCCTGTTCCATAATATTGCCTGCATTGTTTTTCCAAACACTGATTGTGGGTACACAAAATAAAAAAGTATGACATCAAATCAGTCTCAGATTCCCAAAATAAGGAATACAAATCTGTAAAAATAAATATATAGAAAAGTGTCATAATTCCTGGCATGACCTGTCACTAAGATTAAGGAAATGAAGTATTGCTAAACAGTGTGACATGGATAAAAACAAAACTGGCATTGTGAGCAATGGAGTGATAAAGGCCATAGCACCCACATTTAGCAGAAATGGTCAGCAGACGGAAAATGCTCTGGATTAATTGATGGAATGTTACAAATCAAACGGAAAAGTGACAATTAATATACCAAGTCCAATACCAAGAACTCTCACCATGCACAACAATATTACATGGAAATGTAATAGCTATATTTTGCCTTGGCAAAAGAACAAGTAGTTCATCTTATATTATTATTATAATATTATCCTCTAATATATATTAAAAAGATGACTTACCAAAAGTCAGTTTTACACTATGTTCCACTTATGCTAGATGTGGTCAATCATCTGAGATGTATATGTAGTCCAGATTTTGCTCCTTCTATTTAAAACTGAAGCTAAATTGCCAACTAACACTAAAAGTCAACAATTACCCAGTTTTTTTCTCTACAAACTTCTCTAAACCCACTTAAACACTCACATGTTCTTTGCTCGACATGGCCAATTGCTTACCTTGACATGAAAAAGATATTGCAGCTGACATGAAAAATAAGTAACCAGAGATTGTTGTTTTGGTATGATGTTTAGGGGCAGCCACTTATCGAATTAAAGCAAAAGAAAATTAGCAAAAGACTCAGCAGACTGTCACTAGCATCATGAATCACATTTGTTATATTTTTTATTATGTGTTGTTAATTACCTGAATCACCCCTGAAAACTCTGTAGCTAGACAAAGTAAAATTGTCTTTTTTTCTTGTGCTTGGGAAATTGATACTAAGACGCAATCTGACAAAGTAATCTCATTTGCTAGTTTCTTCTGCTGGAACTTCCTTAAACTATTGCCACAAAGTTGGAAGCATATACATGTCTAAAATGCTGTTGTGAGCGATTACATTAATATTATCTTTCACTGGAACTTAGGAACTGAGCCCAAACTCAGCATTACTACTGCCACTAGGCATCCTGATAAACAGCTTTCTCCTGGTGTCCAGCAACAGTGAAACATGATTCATCACTTCAGAGAACAGGTTTTCATGGCTACAGAGTCCAGTAGCACCTCTTCAGCAATCACTTGGCCTTGCTCATTGTTAGGCTTGTGTGTGGCAGCTTGGTATTCAATAGCAATTTCATGAAGCTCCTGATGCATAATTTTTGATGCATAGTATTGATGTTGCTTTCAGAGGCAATTTGAAACTCTATATTGAGTGCTGCAACAGAGGGTAGGCAATTTTTACACACCTGAGCACTTGTCAATACATGATGAGTTTGCACTATCTGCCACTAAGTAGCTGTGCTGTTGATTCTACCAGCAATATTAGGACTTACATTTGGCCAGGTCAGATCTAGCAGGTCAAAAATTTCATGAACTGACTCGTATAGGTAACAAACTCCCTGTGACTGTAGTTTAAAGTCACTGACTTTGTTAGTACATCCTACTAAAAGTGTTTGTCTTTGGAGATGGCATGACAATGATTTAGCAATGAGATTTAGCCTATTGTGTATATATATAAAAATGAATAGTTTTAAAATACTGTCCATGCCACTATTACCAGGAGTTTTTTGAATATTGAGACTGTTGTCACAAAGCATCTTTACAGATTTGCAGGTATGAGCCCCTAGAGCCCAAACCAAAGGTGACAGAGGCTGAAAAAAAATTCTTAAAGCTGGAGGAAGAAACCTTAAGTGGAACCAATACTGTTCACTTTTAAACAGATTGGAGGTCTAAGAGTCAGTAGAGGTAGTTTTTGTCTGAGTCTGAGTGAGGAGTAGTCTGAGAGTCTCAAATCCACACCAACAGGAACAACAATTTTCAGTAAAGTTTCTGAACAACAGTTGCCCTTGAATGGGCGAGGGGGGCGGGGCACATATAGAGTTGAAAGCTGCCAAACACTTGAGGATACTTGGGTAGGACACAGGAGGACACAGATACATGAAAGACTATTAGAACTGAGGTTTTAATGAGAAACTCAACACAGAGCTCCACAGGAGCAGTCTTTAACCCCAGCATTACACTACAGGCTCTTCCTCCAGGCTAAGGTTCACTCCCAATTATGGCCAGTGACGTATCTCCACCTTTGGACAAATTAGAGGAAGAACAGACGGAAGGATGACAGTAATCATTTTCGAGACTCGGCTGGCTCTTAAGCTACTGAGACATGAGGGAAGAGGACACGAACACCAATCACAACACAGCGAAACTTAACTCCAAACTCGACTTAACTCAAGGACCGACTCCTAGTAGGCACCATTGCAATGGCAATCAGCCGAAGGACTCACAGGCTGCAGGTGTGTTGCTCTGATGCCACATAAAACATTAACAAAACCACAAATGGAGACAGGGGGGCATGACTAGGCCTCATCTATACTCAGGCAAGGGTTCTCGCTGAGGCCGTGGCGGATGCGGCACAGACATGACAAAGATAGCACCCCAACACACAGTGAAATTCTTTCTCTGCATTTAACCCATTCACCAAGTGAAGCAGTGTGCTGCCGCCGGCGAGGCACCCGGGGAGCAGTGTGTGGGGACGGTACCTTGATCAAGGGCACCTCAGCGGTGACACTAGCAGTTTGGATTCAAACCCTAACCCTCTGATTGCAGGGCCAATGCTCTAACCACTAGGCCATCCAGCTGACAAACAAGCAGCCGGCCATCATTACCAACACAACGGAGCAGAGCTCTGTCGACAAACCAGAGTGAACATAAGGGGTGGTGGGACAACAGCATCAGCATCCCGAGTTTAGTAGAATTCTGTGCCCAGAACCTCCCAGCTGTACACTCTAGATCTCTCCACTGACTTGCACACAGATCTTTGGAATACTTTGCAGTAGTTTCTTTACTAGCAGGCATGTGATTACACCTACAGAAATGTCTCCACTTTTGCAGAGAGGAGGAGATGTTAAACTAGATGCTTAAATGGAATAAGAAAAGGGAATCACATGACACTAACCTTTTTGTTCTAAAGTCAGACTATTTCTTACACTGGCTAGACAGAGCTTGGGTTTACTGTCAGGAGTTGACATAAGTGGTATGCACGGGATAAAAAGTAAAATGTGCAGCAGTTTTCAGTCTTCACAGCGCAAAAATGTACCAAATTTGAGTAACTTTCTACTGGATCTCTGATTACCACAACTCAGGCACGGAAAACCTTAAAGAGAAGAACAATAATTATAATTTAAAATGATTAAAAGTGTGTACCATCTGGTTTTTGATTAACATGAAGCTAGAAAGAGCATAAAAGTGTTACATTTCAAGAGCACTGGAGATTTGTGAAAAAACACACATTTGTGATGTGGTACAATAAATGCCTATAAATACCTATTTTTATAGTCTAAACCCTAAATATGCCACCAAATATGCTCCCAAAAAACTTTAATTGGCAGCTGGTAGCCTAGTGGTTAGGGCATTTGTCCTGCGACCAGAAAGTCCGGGTTCGATTCCCAAGACCGCTAGGCACTGCTGAGGTACCCTGAGCAAGGTACTGTCCCCACACACTGCTCCCCGGCGCCATGTTCCTGGCTGCCCCCTGCTTCATTTGGTGAATGGGTTAAATGCAGAGGTTGAATTTTGTGCTGTTCACACTGTGTGGTGTGTTCACGTATGACAAATGGTCACTTTCACTAATTGCATTTTAAAATCAGCTTAATACATTACCCTTAAAAATGTAAAGGTAAACTGCACGCAGGAAACTGTTCTGATGTGCAAATGCTGGACTGTGTCTGCCAGACATGCGGCAGCAAGGAAAAATTCATAACGCTCTTGGATTGGCTACTTTCAAACCACACGCCTCTGAGTACCGATGTCTTTCACCATCCCAAGACATGCTTTTGTTTAAGATTGATTTCTGTTCTCTCAACAGGATAGTTCTAAAAAATTTATGCAGTTCTACAGGAAATTTAGGTTAATATTTATGTTACAAAATAAATTAATATTTTTCATAATAATTTAGCAGTAAATGCTCAAAAAAACATATATATTGAAAAACACAGTGAATAGTGTTTTTAATTTTGGCGAGTACCCGTTCATTCATGTAGGTACTCATTAGAGTATCCAAACAAAAAAATCATGGCAACCCCTGTTTATTGTGTATAGTTAAGAAGGATGCACTTGGCACATTACCAATGTATTATGGATATTTTATTGTGTCAAATGTTTTTGCATGGCACTATAACAATATTCTAATCACTATTTTTGTAGGTGTGTTAGTCCTCACATACTTTTAGTGATTGGCACATTAAAGCATTATTTACTTAAAATAGGTGAGTTTTTTTTATTACTCTTATTTTGACATTTTTTTCTGGGCTGACTGCTTCACCTCACTTAAACAGCTCAAGCAGTAACACTTGCTACTGAACAGACTTGATAAAAGTCTAGATTGATAGACTGATAAAAGAAAAATGTTTCTGCTGGTACCGGATTTATAAATGTTAACTTGCTGTTGCTTGGAAGGTGCCTGAAGTACTGTTATGATCGTGGCTGGACTTTGGGCATCAGAGTTCCTGATTTGTGCTGCCTTATCTAAAAATAGTGTAAATCGACAGCAGTCTATTGATTCATGTTACTTTGGCAAAAATGATCTCTTTATGTTTATACAGTTAATAGTCAGTTCATAACACTGATAATGATGAGAAATAGACAGTTATAATGATTATAAAACTATAATGGTTCCAGTACCCATGCTCTGGACTTTTTTTATATCAAACAGTGGCAAATAACTTTAGTTTTCTATTTGATTTGAATACATTAATGTTTAAGTTGAGATTTACAGAATATTTGAACTTACAGCTGTGTAAATGCAGTAAAGGAAACTTTATTTGGTGTTTGCAAACTAAATATTATTGCACTTTTGTTCATATAGCAGTACTTTTTAAAAAAAAAAAGTGCACAATACACTACTTTTGAATTCATAATTGAATTTTGTATATAACGATGTGATTAATTGGCATAAGTCACAGGAAATCATGTGCTTTCCAATATAAAGGGCAAATAAAATAATTTACATATTATTCATGCCATCTTCCCTCAGCACTACTGTATAACTGGTCTCATTCTCCAGGCCAAATCACACTGCTTTCTCCCGCAACTGTAAATGGCTTTTGTAACTCCAGTTTCTTCACACTGAGGGTGAGCAGTGGGAATTCCCTGCATCTGGACAAACAGCCCTCAGACAGAGCTAAGCTATGTACCCTCTGTCTCTTGCTTTGCCTTGGAAATCTGGGTGGCTTAACCACTACTGCCACCCGAGGAGATGTTACTGTACATAAGTGCACAATGGCCAGTTCCAGCTGTGCCCTAGACAAAACATAAGCTGAATAGGTGTGAAAAACACTTTGGTGGGTCAGGTTAGATGAAGCACTACACAGAGAATGTCACTGTGGTTGCAGTGGGTTAGTCATAACACAGGATATCAAAAGAATGTACCATATTTTTCTTCACTGAGTTTCACTGAACGTGATTTATTCCTGTTGAATCAGATATTTGATGAGAAGAACAATTCAAGAACTGGTTTAGTAAAGAACCAAACCTTCTGTCATTAACTGGCTTCATTGCTGCATAGCCTGTTAACTAAACCTCACTCACCCTAACTAACCCTGGTCTCCAGTGCTTACCACAGTCCTTTGTTTAAATGTAAACCCCTTAAATTACAAGCATATTAGTGTCTTCACAGCATAAAGAGTGTCTAAACCCTGGCTCAGGAGGCTAAGATCTTCTCTGAGAGGGATTTACACCATGAGCTTTGGTTTCCTCCCCCATTTCCAAAAACATGTACATCAGGTGAATGTGTTTGTGTGGCCACCCTTTGATGAACTGGTGATCTGTCCAGGGTGATTTTCTTTTGCCTGTTATAGGCTCCAGCACCCTGTGCGACCCTATTCGTGTAAGCGACCCAGAACCTTTGCCTTCAGGTGCAAAATATCTGCCCTGTATATTACAGTAACTACAGAAGCTGCATACTACTGATTGTCTGCATTTTATAGTCCATATAGAGACAGTGTGCTGAAGGTAGTGTTTCTTGCCCCATGTGTGCTGAGATTGTCTCAGGGGTCATGTTTATAACAAACCAGTCTCACGCACAGTCATCAAAGGATCCTGTCTGTCTCTGCTTGTTTAAGAGGAATTTTATAGGGTCGGGATGTACCTAAAAAAGTAATGCGTATGTTGGAATCTACAGGAATAAATCTGAGATGTATTTAGGCCCAACCCTGTCTTTGAGATCCTCCATTAGATTTCTTATTCTAATACATCTAATACAAAATCATACAGTGTACACAATAAAAGCCTTTAAAAGGGTTCTTCAGTAACAATAGTATAATATATATGTAAAATATAAGTTTTGCTGGCTTCTTTACTAGAAGGCATATGATGACAACTTCATGATGAAAGGAAAAAAAGTCAGCACTTTTGCAGACAGGAAGAGATGTTTCTCATGTTAAACACTTTAGAGACAAAACTAAATGCTTACATGGAAAGAGGAAATGAAACTCAAATAGTTTTAAACCAAAGAAAACATGACACTAGCTTTTCATGATATCATTCACGTAACTGTGAGCTACTTTTCTATAGCACATATACGCAGCTTTATTTAGACTTTATATTTTATATTGTTTTGTCTCTGTGTCTCTATGTATCTACACCAAACAAACATAAAAACGCAACACTTTTGTTTTTGCTCCCTGAACTGTGAAACATTTTCTACATACACAAAAGACCCATTACTCTCAAAAATCGTTCACATATCTGTCTAAATCTGTTAGTGAGCACTTCTCCTTTGCCAAGATAATGCATCCCACCTCACATGTGTGGCATATCAAGGTGCTGATTGGACAGCATGTATATTTTACAGGTGTGCCTTAAACTGGCCTCAATATAAGGCCTGAAATGTGCAGTTTGATCACAGCACAATGCCACAGATTTCGCAACTTTTGAGGGAGCATGCAATTGGCATACTGACTGCAGGAATGTCTACCAGAGCTGTTGCTGTGAAATGATTGTTCATTTCTCTACTATAAACCATCTCCAAAGGCGTTTCAGAGAATTTGGCAGTACATCCAACCAGCCTCACAACTGCAGACCACGTGTAACCACATCAGCCCAGGACCTCCATATCCAGCTTCTTCACCTCTATGATCGTCTGAGACCAGCCACCTGGAAAGCTGCAGCATAACCAAATAATTTCTGCACAAACTGTCAGAAACCATCTCAGGGAAACTCATCTGCATGTTTGTCATCCTCATTGGGGTCTGGACCTGACTGCAGTTAGTTGTCATAACTGACTTGAGTGGGCAAATGCTCACATTTGATGGTGCCTGGCACATTAGAGAGGTGCTCTGTTCATGGATGAGTCCCGGTTTTCACTGTTTAGTACAGATGGCAGACAGCGTGTGTGGCGTCGTGAGGGTGAGCGGTTTGCTGACGTCAGTGTTGTGGATCAAATGGCCCATGGTGGCGATGGGGTTATGGTATGGGCAGGCAAATACAGTAAGGCAAAACTGTGCACATTTCAGAGTAGTCTTTTATTGTGGGCAGTCTAAGGCACACCTGTGCAGTATTCACACTGTCTAATCAGTACCTTGATATGTCACACCTGGGAGGAGGGATGGATTGTCTCAGCAAAGGAGAATTGCTCACTAACACAGATTTGTGAACAATATTTGAGAGTAATAAGTCTTTTGTGTATGTAGAACATGTTCATTGGTTCAGCTCATGAAAAATGGAAGCAAAAACAAAAGTGTTGCCTTTATAGTTTAGTTAAGTATAATTCCAGTCCTTTAAAGAAGGTAAGTTTTATATTTTAAAATTCTTTGCACATATACCAATAAGTTACTTGCATCCTTTCACTTGAGCTAAACTGTCATTTTTGCTTTTTTCGGTCTGTGGTTTTGGTTGCTCTGAGGAGATGTAGCGGGACAGAATTGGGGCGGTTTAAAACCTCCCCAATTCTCTCCGGTAGTTTTCCAGCGCAAGGCTGATAGGTCGGTCTACTCACGGGGCTGACTATAAAAAGGGAGGCAGGAGTTGGGACACCTAGGTC
>JBBPDE010216772.1:0-13307 GCA_037974605.1 Nannopetersius ansorgii
TGAATGCTGAGTGGGTGGAGCTCCTTTATCTAGGCTCCTTGTATCTTTAGGCACTTTGCAGCCTGTCAGTAAAACATCTGTTCACATTTCGTTCATTTAATCTCCTCAGTGTGACAAAGATCAGACAGTCTGACAAAAACAAAATAGTAGTTTTGCACCAAAAAGGCGATTCAAAAGGAATAAATGAGGGACGCCCAATACTGTACATCACTTTATGGTGGTAGATATTAATCTATGCCCAATCTGGCCACTTTTAACACCTAAAACAATATTTTTGATTCAAAGTGAAATATAAAGAACTGAGGGGTGGTTCAAGACTTTTGCACAGCACTGCTAGATGTATTAACTGTTAGCACTGTACACAGTGGAACATGACTGGAAAAGATACCAAATAAATAAAGAAGACTCTTTATATGTGAATGTGTTTATGTGCAACATTCTGTACGTTAAATATAGCATATAATCTTTCCTGAGATCAGCTTGCGAGAGCAGTATAAAAGCAGCAATAAAAGTCCCTCACATGACCCAGAGTGGGGCCTCTCGGCATAATGGTGGCCTTGTTGATGGGCATGGCTTCTTTGGTGTAGTACGCGATGATGGCGTGGCCTGACTCATGATAGGCCGTGATGACTTTGTTCTTCTTATCTATCTCCGCACTCCGGCGCTCGGGGCCTTGAAAGGACACAGAGGGAAAGAGACAGGGAAAGCAATCAGCATGTTTCACATGGGACTCAGGGTTCAGTTTTCAGTTTTAATGAGGAAATCGGGTGTGTTGGGAAAGAGAAAACTAAACTGTAAAGCAGGGCTATTCAATAGCAAGTGGGCTGAATATGAAAACCACTGGCAGTTTGAGGGCCACGCAGAATATTGGCTAAATGACTCCTGATGATAACAGATATAATGGTATGAATGAATATCCATTTTCTTTACATAAGGAGCTTTCTAACCAAGGTCCACATTTATATGTTGCTACATTCAACACATTTAAGGCCGCATCAGCCCCTCCCGCCCCATGAAGTGGGCGTAGAAGCTAGCTTAGACTTATCTTAGTCGATTTTGTTTATTGACCGTGCCGCTTTAACCATCTAAAATAGACATTTTAATGGCGTCCAGTTCTGACAGTCACCAAGCTGAAACTACAGAGGTTTTCTCCTCGCTGTGTGTCTGACTGTGCTTTAACCTGAGACGAGAAGAGAATCCAGACACCATGATTTCTAAACCTTAAGTTATTCAGAGGATAAACAGACCTTTTAAACATTCCCGCCTGTTTTCTGCATCTTAGCTGTTCTCCTCTCCTTCATCTTCCGTTACTGCCAGACTTTTACGCTCTGCTGGGGTTTTTTTCTAAACACACCCACTTTCTGACAAACGCCACCTCTTTCGGCTGTGATTGGCTAACAGTATGGCAACTTCTGTGCTCGGACTGGCTAATTTGATACAACAGAGCTGATAACCAATCTTGACAAAGTACCAGCCCATAATTTTGTTATATCACACTGTGGTTTAGTGGCAGTCTTGCGGGCCATAAAAAAATCCCCAAAAAGAGCCGGATCCGGCCCGCAGGCCACTAGTTCAATAGGCCTGGTGTAAAGTCTAAAGGCCTCCAGGAGAGCATTTCTTAGAACCAAGTCCTGCCTATTGACAACGTAGGGAGTTTTTTTGAGAACGTTGTTACAGGGGGTTGAATTACGTTTCCAGTTTACGACGCTCACTTGGTTTACACAGTTAGCGGACGACGTGGGGGAACTAGTTTGGTTGCGGCGGCAGAAGAATACGCAGTAACACGGCGAGTTTTGCTTTTTCTGTGGCTTCATTGTGTTTTCATGATTTTACTGTGTTCAAATCAGTTTATGTGACTCAGACTAAGGTGTTTCCACTTTCACCAAAACTCGGGTCACATCACTGTCGAAGGACCGGATCTGTGGCGGAACTCAAGGACTTTTTTTATTGGACATGCTCATTTTTTGACTACACTAAAAATAAAAATTGGTTTGGATACCAACTGCTGCTGCTTCTTTTCAGAACTGGAACCTCAAGGCTATTGTTGCGAAAAACATTAGAAGTTAACAGACGTAACAGAATCAGTTTCTGTAATGATTCTATTAATGCAGAGGAATCCGATCCAAGATCAGTCCAACAGAAACCTGGTGTTTGTCTAAAACGGCCACCTGTAGCACTGAGGTTCAGTTTAGTTTTACCGCTCACAGTGAGTCATACTGTGTCCTAAACCACATCCACTAGTCTGATCACCTTAATGAAGAGCTTGATAAGGTTTGAGGTTCTAGAGAAGTTTTGGAGATGAAGAGATTTGGGTGACTATTGCACATTAGCTGTGAAGCTCCAGTTCTGAACTAAAGAAGCAAAATCTGAACTCAGAACACGTCTTGGCCGATCGACCACATCCAAAATCAGTGGAACAATTGAGTTTTTGCCAAACTACTTCTTTAAACTTTCTGAAATTAGATGCTTGCAAAACCCACAGAAAAAAAGATTCTAACCCATCAGGATTTTGTCCTTGGCAAACTCGAGCTCCTTCATGGTCACCATGTCCTTTTCATCCACAGCAGCTTTCAGGGCGGCCTGGTTCACGAGGTTCTCCAGCTCAGCTCCAGAGAAACCCACTGTTCCTCTGGCAATGATCTCAGCCTCCACAGCTGCAGAGAGTGGGACGTGAGGGAGCTCAACTAAAATAATCAATCATTACTGTATATCATTAATGAGAGCCGGTGACTGTACCTGGGTCTACTTTGATTTTTTTGAGGTACCACTTGAGGATCTCTGTACGTCCCTTCACATCTGGTCTGGGCACAGTGACCTGCATGTCAAACCGCCCCGGCCGGATCAGAGCGCTGGAAGACACAGACACCATCAGAACGACTGAAATTATATATTAATGGGTCTGTGGTTGTTATTCCTAGGGCTGCACAATATGGACAGAATATCCATACTGTCATTTTACTGCTATATATTGTGATTGCCACACCTTTCAAAATATTAAAGGGCCCGTATCATCACTTTTCTGGAATTGAAAAGGCTGTAAATATTGTTTCAAGGCATCATCCACACAGTGGAAGTTTAGTTGTCACAAAACCAACTTGTTTACATACATCTCCCTATTTAACTTATAGCAGTTTAGCCCCGCCCACTCACGCTGAAGTCCTAAGGAGTATTTCAGCCCTGTGCTGTTTGATTGACCTTCAATACAGGGCAGCCAAAAAAGAGCTTGTTTACATACATCAGTCTTAAAGGTGCAATAATCGAAACAACAATTTAATATATTTAATATATATTGTGCAGCCCTAGTTATTACCATAACAAAATTGTTTTTTTTACTATAAGAACATTTGGAAATGTTATAAAGATACATACTTATCCAGCGCTTCGGGGAAGTTAGTAGCACCAATGATGATGACGCCTTCGTTTGGTTTAAACCTGCAGGTCGTAACAGAGATGATTAAATGTAGCTCATCGACACACAAACTCTAAACGGTGCAGAAACTAGTCCAGGATACAGTGGACCCACAAAATTCATGGGGGTTACATTCCAAGAGTCAAAAAACACAATTTGTGATGTGGCTGAAAAAAAGCCTATAAATCCCAATTTTTATAGTGTAAACCCTAAATATGCCACCAAATATGCTCCCAAAACACTTTAATTTAATTTTATACACTGTTTAATTCATTAACCTCAGGAAACGGTTCTGGTGCAGGAATGCTGGACTGCAGCTACCTCAAACAGCAGCAGCCAATCAGCAGCAAGAACAAATTAACGCTCTCTGATTGGCTACTTTCAAACCTCCCGTCTCGGAGTACAGCAGTGTTTCACCATCCCAAGACCCGCTTTCGTATACGGCTGCTTTGTGTTCTCTCGATAGTATTAAAAAAAATGTATATTTTATATGGAAGTTTATATGGAAATTTGTATATTTTTGTTAATTTAGCATTAAAATGCATGAACAATTACATACTGCCACAAAAAAGAAAAAAAAACTAAATAATGAAATGCGGAGGATATTTGCCAGGTTATTAGTTCGGTTCTAACAAAACAATCCCCCAACGACTGAGGCTGCGAACTCTGAAGCGCGACTTCGCGGGGAAACACTGGAAACGTCCTTCAAACTCACCCGTCCATCTCAGCCAGCAGCTGGTTGATGGTTTGTCTGGAATAAGGATGCATAGGAGACTCAATCCTCTTCCCGCCCACGCTGTCCAGCTCGTCGATGAAGATCACACACGGCGCGTTCGCTTTAGCCTCCCCTAATGGAAGAAGGAGGTGAGAAGGTAATTCAACTTCAACTTGCTTTACTCAACATCAGAAAAAATAACGCTGTACTCCGAAACAGGAGCTTTGAAACTATTTAGCCTTTTTAGCCAATCAGAGAGCGTTATTTATTTGTTCTTGCTGCTGATTGGCTGCAGCCGTTTGATTGACGTAAGTGGTACACAAGTATGAATGCACGGGATAAACAGTGAAGTAGCGTCAGTTTTCAGTCTTCACAGTGCAGAAGAGAACCTGATTTGAGGAACTTCACACTGGATCTCTAAGTACCATCACTCAGGAACGGAAAACCTTAGCGGCACTCCCCAATACGAGACCCATTCTCCAGTCCAGAGAGGAGTAAATAAATACAAAAATGTGAAGGTAATATTGGAATGTTCATATAGTAGCAGCAGTTAATGCACAGTCAGACAAAGATTTGCGCATTTTCTGAGAATCGAACTGTATGTGCAGAAATACAGATCGGTTCTCAGAAAAATATTTACGAATGCTGATCAGCAACTGAGGTGTTACTGTATATCTAAGATGACAACATTCACTTTGACAGTAAAATTTGCAGGATGTGTACTTAGTAGAGGTGGGCATAGATTATTTTTTTAAATCTAGGTTAATCTCACTGTAATCTCTGAATTAATCTAGATTAATCTAGATTAAAACGGCTCAATTGAATTCGGCATTCAGAATATGTGTGCTTCCCAAATAAAGTCTTTGAGTACGGGTTTCTCAACTCCTACAGTGAACTAATTCCGCATTGCACAAGGTGCAAACAACCTTAGTCTTGTCAAGATTTCCATTGGGAAGCTTCTTAAAAATACGTTTTCCCTGAAGCAAACCCGGTGGCTTCATAGCTGCATCCATGTTAGCACATCAAGTCTGATGTGGTCTGAAGCCCCCCCCACCCCCAAAATGATCCCAAGCCACCCTAAATATATAGCCATTATTCTACTATTTTTAAATTATATATCCAAACATTTTATACAAGATATCACTGAGTGCAGATGCACACTTTACAAATAGAAACAAGACTATGAATTGAAATTAAAAATAATAAGTCTAGCTATCATTATTGAAGCTGCTGTAGGTAGCAGGCGGGCATTAGGACACAGGCGAAGCTACAACCGGAGCCCATTTAGTAAAATTTCTCTTGTAGCGCCGTTTGTACTCAGTTCAACAGAACAATACTATGAGTGTCCATAACTGTTCACTGCTTGACTTTACTTGTTTCGTTAAGTGAAAGGAAAGGTTTGGTGAAAAGTTTTCACACACGCTAATTCATTCCTACAGCCCTGGGGGCTAAGGCTAAGCCCCCCTTGTCTTTCTGTCCTAGTGACGTCCCTGTTTCACAGTAGGTATACACACAGGTTCGAAGACTCGTTCTCGCCCCCTACATCTGTGCCTAAAATATCAAGGTGAAAGTCATCATAGCTTGCGTAGTATAGACCCAGCTCCCAACCCAACTTTGTGAATAGATTAACGGCGATATTTTTTTTAATCGCCTGATTAGAGTCTCACGGTAACTCTGCACATTAACGCCGATAACGGCCCACCACTAGTACTTAGTCACACTTAGAAAGTCAACAAAACAAATCTCATAGTGCTGCATTTTGAGAAAAACTGAGGGAAAAGTGGCACAACTCTGACAAAAAGTTCAAAGGATATCGGAGCAACTTACGGAAAAGGTTCCTGATGCGGCTAGCACCAACACCAACGAACATCTCATCGAACTCTGACCCCGAGGCGTAGTAGAACGGCACGTCTGCCTCCCCCGCCACAGCTCGGGCCAGGAGGGTCTTCCCAGTGCCTGGAGGGCCCACCAGCAGGATCCCTGAGGAGAAACGTCAGTCTTTAACACGTAGAGAACAAGACTGCAACATCCACAACACTGCAGTTTCAGCATGAAAGACACTGAGAAACAGGGCCGGCGTAACCATGTCTCCAAACACTAGGATCTCTCAATGCAAACAATGTGCCATAAACCATGTCCACTAGTCTGATCACGTTAATGAAGAAGTTCAGTTCATTTTACAGCTCACAGTAAGGTTTATATGTCCAGTTCAGTATTCAGAAAAAGTGTAAGCAAACTTGCCTTTGGGCAGCTTCCCTCCCAGGACGGTGAACTTCTGTGGGTTCCTAAGGAACTCTACTACTTCCTGTAGCTCATTCTTGGCCTCCTCCACACCTTTGACGTGCTCGAAGGTGACGTTTTTCATCTGGACAGGGTCCACCGCCGAATCCAGGCCTGATGTGGTTCGGAACCGCACTGTCCGGAACGGTTAGATTACAGTTCACACACCAAAGGCACACGGCACACATATTCTCATTCTCTCTCTCTCTCACACACACACACACAGACACACACAGGGCAAAAATCTTGAGTCCCTCATTACGTCATATTCTGCTTCCAGAGATCCAGACTTTCTTGTATGTTAGTTTGTTCTTGAAGAACAGTTCTCCAGGCTTCCTGAAGGACTTTCAGAGCCTCTCATTTCCAGTCCAGTCCCTGAATCTGACCAGTTTCAGAGAAATGTTTCTGTTGGTTAAGACATACAGTGACCTACGTATGAATCATTCAAGCAGAACAAATCTAACTGAAGTCCTGAACCAGTGAAGAACCAGGAGCAGATGATTCCAGGTGATCACGCCGTATATCTTTAGACATTTTGCAGCCTGTCAGTTAAACATTTGCTCACATTTCTGTAATTTAATCTCCTCAGTGTGACAGAAATCAGACAGTCTGACAGAAAATAATATTGCTGCACCAACAGGGAGATTCAAAGCAAAACAAAGAATTGAGGGAGCTCAAGACTTTTGCACAGCACTGTAACTTGGTTACAGACACTAAAAAAGGGAGTGAAGACCAGAAAAGAAGCCTTTACCCGACAGAAATGGTGTTTTGGACAGTCCGTACAATCCCACCAGCAAGAGGACCAACAGGATCAGTCGCGTCCTCCTTAACGATTCTGCAGAAGAACAGATATTTAACACACAGGACCAGAAACAACACAATGCTTTTATAAACTATTGTAAAAGTTTTACCTTGAGTTCTCTGAGTCAGAGCCTGAGCTTTCAGAAATCCCTCAGCAAATCCAGTCTTGAAAGCATCTTGATGGGCATCAGGAATGTTTTTGTTTTTCAAAAGCCTGTCTAAAGTCTCCACATCCTGCCCCTTGTCCCGCGAGAGAAATCCCTGTTGGGACAACAGCAGATGTTACAAAAAGGACTGTATGAAGGGATTCATAGTACGTACAGAATGTTGAATTCGCAGTAGTAAAATGGTACACAGGTTTATTATTATTCTTCTTCTCCTGAATTATGAATTGTTGAAGGTGTAAACACAGCAGTTCAGAGGCTGTCAGGTGTAAGACGCCCTGCTCTGGTGTTCAGTCTGTCTGTCCACAGTGGTGGTCAACGAAACCAGATGCCTATAAATGTTTCCTCACAGACTGTTAAAAAGTTATAGTTGGGGGCGCCACAACATAACTGCTGCACCTCAGCAACCATTAGTAACCACCTAGCAACCACCTAGAAACAACACCACATTTTGTAACAGAAATTAATTAAATGTATTTTTATGTATTGTACTACCTTGTGTGAACAGGTCACATCATAACTGCAATACTGATGGGGCAAAATTGTCATCTCCCACAACAGGGGCGTTAAATCTTATTAACAACGGGTAGGTATGGCTGCCGCTTTTCGTTCCAAACATGCAGAAGCCTCACCTGTTCAGCTCAGTCTGAAGACTGAGAACACGTGGAGGCATAAGGGCTCCTCTCTTATTCAAACAAAATAAGCTGCCCTCAAATTACCCTGACAGGTGACAGAGAAAGTGAAACTGTCATACATGAACACACCACTGTGAACAGCGAAATTCTTCACACTGAGCCCATTCACCAAGTGAAGCAGCAGGTAGCCAGGAACACAGCGCCGAGGGAGCAGAGTGTGGGAATGGTACCTTACTCAAGGGAACCTCATAAGTGCTTAGTTATCTTGGGAATCGAACCCACGACTTTCTGATCGCAGGGTGAACTCCCTAATCACTAGACTACTAGCTACCCCAACAATAGTGATTAAAAATAGCTTTAACCATGCAGCCATCCATACCTTCATAAAAGACGGAGTGAAGGACTCTGTGTCCACTGAACGGTCAAACCCTCCTTGAAGGCGACGTGTTTTGGACTTCAGGGTCTTAAAACCTCGACTTTGGACCAACACTACAACACAGAAGGTGCAAAAAAAACAACAACATCAAAGCACTTCTGTTCTCTCCGCTGATTATAAAAACAAGGCTGTTGATCTATTTCAACTACAAAATGATACAATGATTCTTTCAATAGTTTGGAGAAAAGATCACGGTTATACCTGGCCAGAACTTAAGATCTGTGCACACTGCCTGGAGAGGGGAGGGGCTCTGTCTGCAAAAAACAGGTGAAATCCCACCCACCTGGGCAACTGAGAAACCTGGAGAAGGTGGGGTGAAAAACTCGATTAGATTCAAAACAACAGTTGAAAAACTACTGAAAAAAATAACGTCACTCTGGGTTTTCAGCATTTTCCAATAGAATTGTAATATAATCACGTCAGAATCAGAGACACGAGCACCTGCTGTAACCATACAAATCCATGTCATTCGGTGTCTGCCTTTCTCACCATTTCTGTTGTGAAAGAAAGAGTGGGTGGATAGATGCGAGGTCTTCCAGGGGTTGGATCCTGCGTTAGGCGGCGCTGGAGACACGTCCTGAGTCACATACGGCAGCAGCCTGTCCACCAGCTCGTCCAGCCGACCCACTCCCAGATCTGTCAGCCCAAGGTCCCGCAGGGTGCAGGAGGGCTGCTCAAAGTGCAGAGAGGAAATGATCAGGCAGATAAACAAGAGAGTTTTACAGCATCCTGACTGATCCATCAGAGCTCAGCACTGCCTTCCAAACAACACTTCTATTTCTTTAAATTAGATCTATCGCTGAGAATCACACAAAATCCTCATAGCTGGTGTTCACTGCCTGTCACTCTGCTAAGCTGACTGTCTGTCTGTCTGTCTGTCACACACACGCACACGTCTTCAAGGACGTTAAGCAGCTCTTTCATTGCATTCGTTTCACAAAATTCTCACATAACTTTGGGTGGTTAAGAGATAAAAACGCTCTGAGTCAGAACTGTCCACAGTGGTGGTGAATGGAACCAGACGTCAGTCTCTAAAAGCTCCTCACAGAAGTGGTCACGATTTTCATCACACGCTACAGGTGTATTTTTCAAATAGCTCTGCAAGACTAAAAATAAAAACAATTTCTCTCTAAACTTGTCTTGTAAACCGCGGTTTCAATGGCGTGTTTGTACCACTGCTGTTGCTTAGCAACTGGCCATCAGCAAAATAACACTGGTATGGCAAAAAATATGAGCCCTAAAGTGTCTGTGCTGGTCAATATCTGTGATTTCATGAACCTGTGAAGACGTGATCAAGTTCTCGCAAGATCTCAACCTGTGCTGTTTATGTTGCCTTGAAAAAAATGGAAATCGTTTTTGAATAAAAGCATCTGATAAATGCTATGAATGTAAATGTAATGTAAATAAAAGAAACCACTGTGAGCATTAATTGTACGCGACAATACAGGATACTGAAACCTATTATGAACATTTCTCATAAAATGTTCCCAGCAGACTTCCTAGACGACGAGACATTTGTGTGTATGAGTTTGAATCTGTAGGTTATAACAAGATGTTCTACCTCTGTGACGTGCAGGTCTTGTTCTGTGGATTTTTCTCGGTTCTGCGGCTGGACTGAGCTGCCGCAGCTCACCGACCCCTTCAGAGAGTGGAGGGCACTGATCAGGTGACTCAGCGGAACCGTTACCTGAGAACAGACAGAACATCATTCACCGTCGTTCTTCACAATACACGTGACAGTGAGGAGCACATGAGTTAACTACAGTCATGTCTTATTAGTGTGCCGACACTACAGAACAGGGTCTACAAACATCCAGGATGAAATTAATCATGTAAGACTCTCCAGATTTAAAGCACATTAACTGCTCAGACAAGATTCATGGTGTTTAGCACATACACTGTTTCATGAAATCTAACTCAGAAATACATCTGAAACAATAACCTGAAAATATAAAACTGAATAACGAGTTGAATAACAGGGCAAAATGGCAAACATGGACAAATCTAAAAATGATCTATACAAAGTATACACTAAATTTTCCTGAATATTTACTGTGGAGACTAAACAGAAGATGCATACTTTTTAAAAAGTGCCTAAAAGGGAAACTTGCACAGGAATATTGGTAAACATTGTTTACATGTGAAGGACGTTTTAAAGGTTTGAATTTTACTGATACTGATATCGATAGTGGCACTGCTTATCATTACCAACACTTAATCGATACACTTGTTGATCCCTCAAGGTACAGCAGTTATTTTGTTGTAATGTTTTGGAGAAATAAGGATCTCAACTGTGTCCTGAGTTTGTGTTTCGATAATAAGGGAGGAGTGGTGCTCCATCCCTACACTGCCTTTGTGACATCACCAAAACTATGATTTGAAGAAGGGCTGGTATTTTAAATCTTATTTTATTTTTTAGGCTTTTTCATTCCAGAAAAGTGATATGGGTCCTTTAATACACTGAAAGGCATCACAATAGCAACATGCCCATGTAAAATCACAATACTGATCCTTTGCCCATATCATACAGATCAGGTTTAATATGAATACTACTATACATTTTTCTATGTGTGTTAGAAAAGGTCTAGTTAACCAAAAGGCTTACATCCTTTTTTTTTTTTAAATAAGATAAACCTTTATTAGTTCCACAGCTGAGAAATTAATATATTCCTAAATAACCACAAACTGGTCAGGAGATTTTACTAAATTCAATGGGGCATTTGACAGCACTTTACCCTGCACTTATACACACGCCTACATTCTGCTATGGATCATATGGACACACTAAATACATAAAAATAATAACAAAACCAAAACATAATATCCAAAACCGACGGTAATGTCTCTGGAGGCGAGTAAATAACAAACTTTTAATGTGAGTTTACTAACAAAACTCCATATCATAGCTCTGAATCTAAGTATCTGGGTGGATAAGCGAAGATTATAACCGCGTTTTTTTATTAAAAAATAATCTTATTCTGCTCGGGTTTAGCTGAACTACCGCTAGCATTAGCATTAGCCTGCCCGGTAGAAACAAGCGGCCGTGTAGCTAAAGGTTAGCCTATTAGCTTGTGTTTTGCGGTCTCTTCGGCTGATTGGCGGCCGTTACCTGGGGCTGCACGGTGGAAGAGAGAGAAAACATCTCCGGTTACAGGGTGGTAAAGTCCAAACGGAGCATGAAAAAATATTTAATCCGTTTCAGAGTAAATGAAACCTCCAGGAGGCTAATCCGAGCAGCAGCCCGGGACAAACTAACAGCGCAGCTCCCACAGCAGCGCCACCTAATGGAGTCCCCTCAACTCCACAGAACTATACATGCACAAAAGTATAGGGACACACTTGTTTTCCAGGGGTTGGAGACTGGGCCCTTTACTTCAAGTGAAGGACAATCTTAACGCTTCTATAGACCAAGACATTTGTGCATATAACTCAACTCTATCAAATCACTAAATGGTACAGAATGTTAATCTCCTTATTATCTGCTGCCATTTTATTACATTTATTTTTATTGCATAACACTAAGTCACTTTCATGGCCATTTGCACTACTAAATCCTCACACACAGAAATGTTCCAGTGTTACAATACACTGGAATACTCTATTGTAACAACACATTTGCACTACAACAGTCTTTTGTAACAATAATGTTCTGTAATGGTGTTGCACTACTGTTTATTTTTTATTTTTTATTCTCTGTTGTCTTATTTGATTCTTTTGATGCACTGAGCATGGTGATGATAACATAATTTCCCTCTGGATAAATAAGATCCTTTATTTTGGTAGCGTATGTTATCTCATTTTGTTATCTTATAACGCCATGCTTCCAACTTTGTGGACACAGTTTGGAGAAAAAACTTTTCCTATTCCAGCTTGACTGTCCCAGTACACAAAGTCAGAATGTAGAAGTAGAAGTAGAAGAAGAAGAGGAGGAGGAGGAGTTTGAGGGTCTCTTTAAACCGCGATGTGACGTCACACTATCTCCCCCTCTCTGGTGGTCTGAGTGGAGCCTCGCGCTGCCTTACCATAGACCAGTTCGGCACTAAGCGGGTTCTTGGTTCGGTTCGGATCGGTTCGGTTAGGATCGGTTCGGTTAGGATCGGTTCGGTTAAGTCTCCGGAGGAGCGAGAGGTGTGTGCAGCCGCAGCCGCGACCGGGAGAGGAGCAGCAGACCCGGTATCAGAAACACAGACCCACCGCTCTCTCTCTCTCTCTCTCTCTCTCTCTCTCTCTCTCACACACACACACACACACACACACACACACTCTCTCTCTTACTAACACACAAACTCTCTTACACTTAGGCAGACACACTCTTCCACAGACGCACACACACATACTCGGGGTGGAATTTATCTTTGTTTGGCATAGTTTTGGGGATGGGACTTTGATATATTTTTGTTTAATGTCTGTTTCTTTGTTTTTATTCCTGTGAGGGCAGGGAAACTGTTCTGTAGCCCCAAGGTCCTGTAGCAACAATGCGTGTGTGATTTTCTGTCTCCATGTATGTGTGCGTGTGTTTCTGTCTGTCTGCCAGAGTGTGTGCGTGTCTGTCTGTCTGTCTGAATGAGTGTGTGTTTCTGTCTATCTGAATGAGTGTGTGTTTCTGTCTGTATGTATGAGTGTGTGTTTCTGTATATCTGAATGAGTGTGTGTTTCTGTATATCTGAATGAGTGTGTGTTTCTGTATATCTGAATGAGTGTGTGTTTCTGTCTGTATGTATGAGTGTGTGTTTCTGTCTATCTGAATGAGTGTGTGTTTCTGTATATCTGAATGAGTGTGTGTTTCTGTCTATCTGAATGAGTGTGTGTTTCTGTCTATCTGAATGAGTGTGTGTTTCTGTCTATCTGAATGAGTGTG
This sequence comes from Nannopetersius ansorgii, assembly GCA_037974605.1. Classification (NCBI taxonomy): domain Eukaryota; kingdom Metazoa; phylum Chordata; class Actinopteri; order Characiformes; family Alestidae; genus Nannopetersius; species Nannopetersius ansorgii. The sequence continues at coordinate 13,299 of JBBPDE010216772.1, forward strand.
TGTTTCTGT
>JBBPDE010216780.1:0-13937 GCA_037974605.1 Nannopetersius ansorgii
TGTGTGTGTGTGTGTGTGTGTGTGTGTGTGTGTCTGTGTGTGTGTGTGTGTGTGTGTGTGTGTGTGTGTGTGTGTGTAGGTTGTGGTTGGGCTCACAGGGGAGAAAAAAATCTTCAAAATGAAAGATGTTATGATGCATCACCCTCTAATCGAATTACATTATTTGATTTAAAGCTACAGTCTTTTTAATGCTGGATAATGGCACAATTAGAGGACTCATGTTCTGGGGAAAGTTCAAATCACTTATTCAAGAGATGAGTTTAGACTTCACTCTATAATGACATATTAAGGTACCTGAACTGAGGGGAGGGGGATGAGTACTGTTTTGTGTCTCATTAACCCCTTAAACTTACCCAATTTAAGTCTAAATCAGGACTAAAAGGGATTTTTTGTTGGTGAAACACCACTTACACGGCAGTTTGGTGCAAGACTAGGCTAATCCTTTTTTGTGAAATCAGTACTAAAGGTCCATATGAGGACTCACACTTCAGTTGCTCCCTTCCAATTGTTTTTTACCAAATCTACATGTGCTGCAGCTGTAGCAAATGGTCAGTTACCAAAGACCATAATTTCTACAGATAACCCATTCATCAAAACACAAGAAATCAATAGGCAGTTGCTTCATTTTGAACCCCTTGAACCATAATCTTATTTTGTTTTTGGCTTAAGACTTATTTTCCCACAACTGCTGTGAAACTAATCTGTAATTTGCAATCATGAAAGTGAGGAACTGAAACATGGACGCACTTTGAGAGTCTCTCAGTTCAAAGAGGTTGAGCTGGAAAGAGGTTCCTTTCTGTATAAATTTCAGACCAAATAACAATCTGGCACAATCAGATTATTTCAGTCGAATTCATAATTATTTAAGAAATGTGCTGTAGTGCGCTCAGAATTGTAACTGAGGGTCTTAGTTTCACATCAATGTGCTGTAGGCCAATCAAACAATCCTAGATTGTCCTAGATCAGAGGTTCCCAACCACCAGGCCGCAGACTGGTATCAGTCCATGAGTCTTTTGGTACCAGGCCACCCAGAAAGATTATCAGAGTCTGAAATATCTTTTATTTTGAAATAAACACTTGTCTTTATCACGGGATGCGGTGCATCAAAAATTTTGCCCACAAGCTAGCAAAAATTATCAAAAAATGAATGCTCTTTTTAGTTGTGTCTATACCAGTCCATATAAATATTGTTTTACATGAATCTGGACTGTGGCGCAAAAAAGATTGCAGGTCGTAGACAATGCTAAAGCTCTGATGCATAGTTTATTTAGGGAAAATATTAAGAGAAATATTTGGGAAAATATTTACTCATGCAATAATACTTGAGGGGAGTGCTGTACCATGAGATACCGGCAATGGGATGCTGTGTAAATTAGCGTGTCCTCGCTAATTATATGGATATAATTAGAATATCCATAGAATAGCACAACCTTGAGAGAACTAACAACAAGATTTGCATCTAAGTGTGTTTGCACAACATCAGCAGTTCCCAGCAGATTAAAAACATAAACTGATAGTGAAACATTACTGCCCTCATAAAGAGTCAGCATACAGCTCACATGGATTAGTTATTTCTCATCTGTGTGTGGATGGTTTAACCATGTGGCTCTGCTGCAATATTTAAGGTGGAACAGCAGTGCATTGTGTCCATCAATAGGAATTGCAATAGGAATGTTCTGTTTTTATCATTGTCTCTTGCTGCTGAGCAAGATATCGTTTGCTGTAGTTCTTTTTCTGCAAGAGTGTTGCAAGTAATAACCTTATTGATGTTACTGTTATGTTTATAGTACCAGGTGTTGTTGCTAGGTTACAGGCGACAATGATAAGGTGGAATGATGGTAAAAAAATCTTTTTTGGTATAAACTGGCATTCAGTTCTATTCCTTAAATCGCCAACTGCGATTTAGGGAGTAGAACTGAAAATGATTGCAACATTGAAAATACCTTGCTGTGAGTAATATTGCACTTGCTGTTGGCAAGTAATTCTGCCTTGTCCTGTTCAGGAGTGCTGCAGTTGCTGCACTTTGGGTCTGCACTTGCAACGGGATGGCGGCCACTGTGAGGCCCCGCAAGGCCTGGCTCTCTCCTGCGGGCACGTCCTCCAAACCTGCTGCCGTGGAGCAGATTCAGTCAACCGGAGTGTGATCAGAGAAAGAGTCCAACCCCATCCCACAACCCCACCAAGGAGAGGTATTTTATTACGCACACACGAGGGCAAAAAACTGTGAATCATAAAATGTATTAAAAGGTTCTTTTGGGGTTTTTTTGTGTCAGCAGTACTAGCCCCCACACAAAGAAAAATAAGTTTAAGTTTTATTTTACATTGATATTAATTGTGTTTGATCATTTAATAAACGAAACAACCGAAATACACAGAAATGCAAATGGTTGGCAAGAAAATGTGAATGTTTTGAGTACTTGGAAAGTCAGTAAAGAGTGAAAAGTATTGGGCCATTACACCAACAAGGACTTTAATGACATTGCATTCATATACATAGACTTTAATATGAAGTCGGTCCCCCATTGCAGCTAGAAACGCTTCCACCCTTCTTGGAAGACTTTCCACAAAATTCCAGAGTATCTGTGGGAATTTGTGCCAATTCATTCTGTAGAGCATTTATGAGAAGGTCTGGCTCACAATCTCCATTCCAGTTCATCCCAAAGGTGCTGGATGGGGTTGAGGTCAGGGCTCTGTGTGGGTCAGTCAAGTTCTTCCACACTGAACTCCTCCAGCGTGTCTTTATGGAGCTCGCTTTGTGCACTGGGACACAGTCATGCTGGAATAGAAATGGTTCTTACCCAAATTGTATCCAAAATATCTATGGTATGCTTTGATTTATACAGACTTGGCAATGGGTATGATTGAAACACCTGAATTCAATAACTAAGAGGAGTCTCCCAGTACTTTTGTCCATATAGTTTTTGTCTTTTCTCTTGAAAAAGTAGGGATAGTAGTAAGGTAAAGGGGCAGTTTGGGGAAATTGTAGTTGGGATGAGAAATAACTTCACTTCCCTAGACAGCGTGACAAAGTCTACAAAAAACAAAGAATGAACCATAATCAGGCTGTTGCCAAGCACTGGTCAAACACGGCAGTAGGAAAACACCTGCAGCAGAAAACACCAGCTTGCTAGTAAACCAAAACACATGAAGATCAATGATCAATGTGATGTATGGTAGAGAGGCTGACCACAGGTGCATGATAAAGAAAAGGCTTAAATAAAGTCCACAAATACAACACGTAGCCAAGCCCAAAAAATGCCTAAAAAACAGGGGTATCAAAGGCAGGCGAGAGTCGTAGTCAAGAAAACAAACAGACAGTCAGAAACCAGGCAACCAGAGGTGAGAAACTCGGCAAGAACACATTAGATTTTGCAAAGTCCCTTGATAATTAGTCCCAATGAGTTCCAGGTGGCTGTGGCTCAGACCTGCTTCTCTTGGAAAGAGGTGCGGCAGAAGGTGTGTGTTCCCCAGTCCTTAAACCACACATCATCTCCGAAAAGGCTGAGAGGAATGCCCTGCTTCTCCAAAATCCCTGCAGATGTCTGGGATTTTGATTGGCCGATTTCAAAAACGGAATTTCAAATATGTCCTATCTCGAAGTGAATGTAAACTTTATTGTGATCTCAGCTGTATTTAAGAATATAATAAGATGAGACGGCATCTCTCCAGGTTTTGCAGATTACAAAAAGTCAAAGTCAAAGTCAATTTTATTGTCAATTCTGCCATACGTACCAGACATACAGAGAATTGAAATTACGTTACTCTCAAATCCCAGGTGCACATATGTAACATTAAATACAAAAAAATAGAAAAGGTGCAATTTTAAGAATACGGACATGTAGCATTAAATACAGAAGGTGCAATTAAAAAAAAAAAATACAACCAGATACAATTATACAAAAATATGCACAATATACATATAGAAATACAATTTAGATATGAACTCAATAAATTCAGAAGGAAAAAATCTACAATTTAGTGCAAAGAGTAATTTTTCACATTCAGAAATTGGGCACGTGTTGCATCAGCAGTTAGGTTGAGAACACATAGAATACTACTGTGTACTGTGTATGTGCTTCAATTCAGTCTAAATACAAGGTTAATGTATGGAAATGCAGAAACTCTGAGGCAATATTTAGCAGAAACCTTTTTTATTTGTGTTTTTGCTTATTTTGGGTGCTACGGAAGTCATTTCTAACTAATTTCAGCCCAGAATTTGATTTGATTCATGAAAGTTAGTTTACGATATGATTAGTATGTGATGTTTTGAACAAAAAAATGTGAACGTTGTTGCTTAATTGAGACAAGAGCTGGGAGGCAAGAGGAGTGACATGGTGCTGGTGTTCAAACAACACAGTAGCATGAAATATCATAATTAATAAAATGTCTGCTCTCCACTATGTGCATGTTTTCCATTATGATTATTTAGTGATGATCATAACAGAGAAATGTGTGTGGTATTACCAATCAATCAGGCTTGAGATCTGTGATATTTATGGTAAAGTTTTGGAGTCTAGATCCAGTCTGTACAGAGCAGGTCTGTGTCTGGGACTGATAAGAAGACTCCATTTGGCTCGCTGATCTTCCTCTCTGACTTTTGGAGTCTGCTGGCTGTCAAAAATGTCAAATTCGCAGAGATCCCACTCCAAAACAGCAGGCACATCCACATGGAACAGTATTTCTTCTGTTATAAACCTGCCACTGATCCAAGGAGAGCTCTGGAAGCATGAGGAAAAATGATCTCGGAATTCATTCTAGACTTAAACTGGCATTGTACGAAGCAGATGTTTGCGATACCCTGCAGAAAGCTGCACCCGATATCTTAAGAGCCACAGGCCCAGGCCTATTCTTGTGCCACTGGAATCACAGAACCGTTGCCAGGACGCCTTCATGTCTGTGAAAGCTGCTGAAGCTTGAGGAGGCCTATTTTGTTTTCTTTCAGCAAAGCTTACACCAGAAAGCTCCTGCAGGTAATCCTTGTGGAAACGTTTAATCAGCCGGCCTATTTGAGTCGAGATGTCGATTTAGAAGTCTTTGCTAGCCTCTCGCATCTCTAAGAACATGTGCTGAAGGGTCAGGCCCAGTGTCTCCATTTGTTTCCAATTAGCACTTTGGATCAACCCCATAATGCACAGAATTACAGCCCTGCAGAAGCGCTGTGGTCCCGGCCTGGTGAGTAGATCCAAGGGTGTGTAGCCGAGGACGAACTCCTCGTGGTCAAGACAGATTGCAATTAGCAATTTGTGATTTTCATCACCACAATGTTTGGGTTCTTAGCCCACATTCAAAACATTGATGCGGTGTGTGAAAGTTTGTGCACCCCTGCACAAATGCCATAAGTGTATATAAGCGCACATCCTCAATAGAGACACATTTCCTAAATATTAAAAGCACAAGAAATGGTTTGTATGTGTAACAATAGATTATTTAATCTGCCCTCTAATGCACACTGCTCATATTTCATACTGATATTCATATGTATGTAGTTTATGTTCATATTTCATATTTTATATCTATACTTATTATTTTGTACTGTATCCTTTTTGCATGTTTGTTTCTCATGCTGCTAACAGAGAGCTGCTAAACGATATTTCATTGTTCCTGCAGCAGCAAGTTTTTCAGGAAGCAAGCATGCATTTTTTGACCAAATCTAAATCTTTTGGGCTATTTTAAAATTGAGTTAAATGGGTTCTATCTATTTTCATTAAAATCCAAAAGAATTACTTATTTATACTTCAGGCTTGGGTAAACAGCTCTTCCAGTTACGTTTGGGTACTCAGCACTTTCCTGAAATAACTCTGTAAATGTAAATAGTGTCAAAAAGTAAAATATTTATCTCAGTTGCAAAAGTTGTGGCCCCCTTTATATTTTTTACAGATTGACAGAAAGATGCCAACGTGGTTGTTTTGCCATAAAAAAGTGGTATTTAAAAAAAAAGTGAATCTCACTGTACAACAAGTGAGTTACTGACTGTCCACATTGTTGACTTGGAAAATGTTGACCTGGTGTCTATGAATTATATTTGAATCATATGAAACTCAAACTCTGCACTGTAATACTGGAGGATGATTTCATCTGAATCCCCAAACCGGTGCCATCAAAATGTGCTGTTATTTCATACTTCACCATGAATGTTTATGCTGAACCCAATATTCACAACTGACCGTGCCCACACTGCTGTCCTGTCCAGTTTCAGACAGTCCGGACAGACAGGCCATGTCCCTGGATGAGGGAGCGGAGGCCGAGAACGCAGTGGAAGGGGTTGAGGGGCTGGAGGATGTGAACGAGTGTGAGGTGTATGAAGGCCAGCTGTGCCAGCAGCAGTGCATCAACACACCAGGGTCATACACCTGCGCCTGCTTCCCTGGATACACACTGCAGGCGGAGGGACGCTGCCTGAAAGGTAGGCATGTGCGATATGGTGATATTGCTGCAGATCACAATTGCGATATGCTTTCAGTGTATTAACCCCTAAACTCCCTGAACCATGACTCAAGCACAACAAATGGTTTAGTTCAGAACTTGAGCTATGGCTGTGTGTGTGTGTGTGTGTGTGTGCGTGCGTGTGGGCGTGCGCGCACGCGTGTGCGTGTGTGTGCGTGCGTGCGTGTGTGTGTGTGTGTGTTTTTGTCTTCTCTGGAAGGCATATTATGCTTGTAATTGTGACTACTTCCTTCCCCTAAAGCCTCTCTGATGGACTGATAATCCCCATCCAAACAAGACATTGAGAGAGTTCCTGGCGCAGCAGGTTGTGTTTGATAAGTCTATGATTGTTTTAGAAGGTCAATAACAGGACCTGAACAACAAAACCCCACCATTTTAAGCAACAATTGCTTTTCACTTCTACTACTTAACTCTTTTTACACTCAGATGTAACACTTTTAAACCCATTCACACTATTTAGACCAGTATATACATAATAGCACTATATCTAGTTTAGAGCTAACATTAAGATGAATGTAAAAGAGCTTGTTAAAAATAACCCTAAACGTAACCCTAACGTAAACCAAATCTTAAACCAAACCTTAATTCTAATCCTAAACTCGACCCCAACCCTACTGCTATTGATAATCATAAATGATCTTAAACTATTATACTATTAAAGAATACTGGATCATCTATAGCTGTGGTCCCCAACCTTTATTTCCTCACGGACCGGTTTAATACCAGAAATTATTTTCACGGCCCGGCCTTTAAGGAGTGACAGATAAATATACCTATACGTATTTATACAAATACATGATACACATAAAATGGGGTTTTTAAAAATATAATATTGGGGTATCTTTAAAATACAATAATAAACGTAAATCCTATGTGTACTCGCAGTTTTATTAACAGCGTTCTCATAACTACGAGCCAACAGCAGAACACAGGTAACATCCACGGTTTTTTTCTCTGCAGCCGGCGGACCGGTACCGGGCCGTGGATCATGTGGTACCAGTATGAAATAGGAAATATGAAATATGAACTATGAAATATGAGCAGTGTGCATTAGAGGGCAGTTGGGGACCGGAGGTTGGGGACCACTGATCTATAGGGGATATAATAAAGCGTGACCATCATTAATAAATATGGCTGTTTGTGAGTATTTTGTTGCACAGAACTTCAGCTGGAAAAAGGTAAATAAAACTAGGTATTTCTGAAGCTGGGAAAGTGAATTTTGAGTTAAGAAGGTAATTTAAAGTGATATTACAGTGGTGTTAGCTCTAGATTAATACCAACACAGTTGTTGGTAGATGGTATTTTGTTTTGTTTTGTTTTATCTGTCTCCATTATGTTACATGTGTTTCAATGTGCTTAGAAAATAAACTTCAGCTTTGATTTAATTTATTTATCTATAGTATTTTTACGTCCCCTTATCTGACCACAGACCACGATATTTTTGAACACAGCATAGTGTATTTAGTACAAGCAAGAAAGAACTGGATCTCGTTCTGTTATGGATATTCATTTCTTAGGACTTGAAAGTGACAGCCTGTATGTCCTGTCTCAATAAACATGCAGCAGTTACATCAGTTCTCTCTGAATGAGGCATTTAAATAGACAGGCCCGAACAAGCAACGGCACCTTTTGCAGGAAATTATAGTGAGGCTGGAATCCTGGGTTGATGCTGGAAAATGTCAGGAATGGAAAACTTTTCTACAGGTTTCCAGGCATTCCCCTGCTCTCAGACATCAAATGCTCAACTGAAGCAGGTTTAATCCGCTGCCTGCTCTTCTGTCTGCTGATTACATCTCATGGCACGAGCTCCTCCCTGCCCGCGACGCTAAATGAGATAACTGGAAGGGTTTGCGTTACATAATTGCAGTCTTCTCTCTGAGTGCTTGGTTTTTGATTTGTGTGTGTATGTGTGTGTGTGTGTGTGTGTGTGTGTGTGTGTGTGTGTGTGTGTGTGTGTACAGTGTCTTCAGATGAAGAAAATATCCTAAAAGAACACGATTCGCCCACTGCTCACCCAAGCCCAGATAAGATGCCCACCACTCCTGTTCCAGAAGTGCTAGACCCCTGTGAAGGTAACAGACTGATCCATGAGTGAAGCTGAAATTGTTTTCTAGATATTATTTTAATGCTCCACCCTGCAAGACCACTGAAATGACATGTTTCCTAAAAAAACAAATCCATTTTTATTCCCAACCGCTCATAATTCAGTTGTGAAATGGAACGTGGCAAAAGACGACTCAGTACTGGCTTATAATGCATCTGAAAATAATGGCAAAATGTGTAGCATCATCCCCAAACCACCCATAAAGACAGTTATAGCTGTGAGACACATGGTTCAAAAGTAAAAGATAGCAAAGTACAAAATATATTTAAGTATATAAGTCCATGAAGTATCAAAGGAATGTACTTCGACTTATAATTTACTTTGAGCACCTAAATATTAAACACATCTGCTGAATAAAGCCTGTTCTCTACAATAACATTATACACACTGCAAACCAGTCCTAACAAGCCTGAAAATACATATTGCATATTACATATCTTTTTTAACAAGTGATTCTTTTCTTGCTTTGTTTTTTGCCTTGCAAGCTCTAATTGTTCAAAGTATCTAGGTGTTGCATTCTTGTTGTTTTACATTTATTCTAATATTAACTTTCCCAGCAGAAAGATACTTTTATCACACACTGAGAACAATGGCTTTAAACAATTTGCATGGGTGCCTAAGACTTTTACACAGTTCTGTATATCTTTTGTATGTGTATTTTGAGAATGTAGGCCAGTGCCTTTTGGCTACACACTTACATCCGTCACTGTTTCAGTTTATCTTGTTATAATAATTGCACTATTGTTCATTGTTTATTTGTCTTTTTTCTTTTTTTTTTAATCTCTAGTGTCTTATTTTTTGTTCTTCTGTTGTACTGAGCATGCTAATGACAAAAGAATAAGTAAAATTCTTTCTTATCTAGCTGAAGTGGGACGTCCCACTATGATCACCTGTTTCAGGGGCATCACCTCATAAACAGGTGACGTCAAAAGGCCACTGCAAGTGGTCAAATGTCACAGGAGAAGGGAAATAAAACATAATAAATCAGGAAACTGTTATCTCAGGGGTGCAGGGCTGTAGAGTTTTTCCTTGGATAAATTCCATCACCATGACAACTTTTGTGGTTCTCCACTGTACAGGAAATGGCCCATGTGCACAGCGCTGCTCCCCGGTGGCCGGGCAGCCTGTCTGCTCCTGTTTCCCAGGTTTCTCTCTGCGGCCTGACGGACAATCATGTGAAGGTACATGCCAGCTGTTAGACCCACCTATTCACCATGCAGTACATTTGCAGTACATTTCTTCGTATTGTGCTTCCAGTTTTAGAGGAATGTTTTTTGTTTGTTAAAACATAAAGTGTCCTCTGTATGAATCATTCAAGCAGAACAAAGCACATCTAATCCTGAACCAGTGAGGAAACAGGTGCAGATGAGTCCAGATGATCAGGCGGTGATCAGTATACTGGTGGTGCTGAATGCTGAGTGGTTGGAACTCCTTTATCTAGACATCTTGTATCTTTGGGCACTTTGCTGCCTGTCGCAGTAAAAAAGTGGCTCAAATTTCTTTAATTGAATCTACTCAGTATACCAAAGATAAGAGAGTTTGACAGGCAGAAAATAGCGGGATGGTGGTGGCTTTGTGGGTAGGATACTTGCTTTTAAAGCAAGAGGTCTTACTTTCAGCATAACACCACTGGGTTCCTGAGCAAGACCCCTGTAGTTAGGGAATGGAAGTCGCTTTTAGATAAAAGCGTCTGCTAAATGCCGCAAATGTAAATAGTATTTTTCACCAACAAGGCAGTTCTATCCAAAATATAATTAAATGAGAGCTGGCTAACACTTGTACAGTGCTGTAGATATATTTTTCTTAATCGATGGTAAGAAAAAAAATGTTAAACCTTTAAGACTTTAAAACCTGGACATTTAAAATGTTATTTTTATTACATTTTATTTTACATAAAACTATATGTAAATGGACACTGACAGTTCAATTATGCATTCTGTAATATTTATTTACACATTAAAGCTCATGAAAAATGTAGGAAAGGCCATTTAATATGTGAATCAAGTAAAGTCAAGTCAATTTTTCAGTGCAGAGCTGAGTTCACCTGTTTACACATTTGCAGAAGTGACCTTGGGTTTGTGAATGGCTTTTCATTGAACTGTCACTGTTGATGTGCCTTAAATAGACCAGCATGGTACAGGAGAGCCAAAGTCACACACACTTGAGAGATTTCCCCACTCAGAGATACCTGATTCTACTCACATACTGTCTGCCAGGTTTAGCAGGTCTGTCACAGCAAGGAAATTACTAAACTGTGTTTGACTAAGGATTTTCAGGAACAGAGATTTAAAAAAAAAAAAACTGGTGCCACAAAGGGTTCTTTGAGTAGTGTCAGAGAAGAACCCTTTAGAAAATGGGACATGCCAGTTTAAAGATCTTTTAGAGGTATAAAACCCTCTTTAAATTTACATTTAGGGTTTTCACACAGAGACCATCTTTCTCTGTCTCTGTCTCTCATCCTCTACCTGTGTCTTTAGCCCTTAATCTTTTGCTATACGTACTTTTTTTCTTTCTCTTTCTTTTTTCTTTCTCTTTCTTTCATTCTTTCTTTCTTTTTTTCTTTCTTTTTTCTTTCTTTCTTTCTTGTTCCCTCTCTTATTCTCTTTTTTCTTTCTTTCTTTCTCTTTCGGTATCTCTCTATCTTTCTCTCTCTTTCCTTTCTCTCATTCCTTCCATCCTCTTTCTTACTTGCTCTCTCTCTCTCTCTCTCTCTCTTTCTCTCTCTCTGTCATTCTCTCGCACACTTCACACTCACACATTTTTATTTTCAATGGCTCAAAGAACGGAAACTCAAAGAACCTTTTTTGTTCTTGGACACAGATACCCATGGCATCATTAGACATCCTAGTTCCCCAAAGAGCAAAAAGGGTTCTATATGATACCAGAAATGTTTGTTGACTTCTCTCTCCCCATCACAGAAAAGAATCGTTCGACCATGCAAAGAGCCATTTAAACATTCATCTAATCCTTTGAGTTACCATGGTTCTATATATAACCACTACCATTACTAAAGAACTCAAGAACCAAGTATTTGATACCCTACTCTTGAAAATAAGATTTCCCTGCAGGACCAGTAAATTAGTGGATGGTCCATTTTTGTAAATGAGATGTGTTTGTGAAAAAAGTTTAAATCTCATCATAATGAAATAATTATTGGATGCCATGGACACAAGAGTCCAAGAGAACTCATTTCTGGGTGTGAGAACAGCTTGTCCTCTCCCCTGTACCACCCCTGCTCAATCCTGGACCCAGTTCTAAGACACTGTAATAGAACCATTACAATATATGGATGTTTTGAAGGTTCTTCTCACTTACTTGTAACAAACACTGTGCTCCTAACAAATACAGTTCCTTTAAAACATTTATTTAGTGAGCCAAAAGTAGTGCCTCCAAAGAACCCATTTTGAGGGTATGAACAGCAGAGTCAGCAGATGCTCTGGTGGTGTCTCATGACTCCACAGAATAGCCTGCTTACATGTCAAGGGTGGTGTAGGGAAGGACGCACTAGCAGGAAACACAGTACTAGTTCAGTGGGTTTTAATGACAATTCTACACAGCCAGCCTAGTCGGCTGACACACACTCATATGTAGAAGAGTTACACAGGAATCCTGGAGGACCTTCTCTCCAGATGAAATCCTCTCTCTACAATCACTCCATGCTGGAGTTCTCTCAGTGTGAGGAGCTTGAGTGCTCACGTCTGCAGGAGACACAAATGAAGGGAGACACACAGAGATGAATTGCACAGTAAGTTAAACCCACTCTAGATGTTCCCAGCCGTTTCACTGCCACTGGAGAGACCTTCACAAAGTGCAGGTGTGACAGTCCTAGACAGTCCTTACTTCCTACTACACAACCCAAAGCCACAGTTGGAATCTGGGTGACCACGCAGCGGCTCTGTGGGTTGACTGGCCATTTAAACACACACACTCACTCAGACAACCATTCATACAACACAGACAATAACTACAGCTTTTTACTGAAACAGGGAACAGGTGGACTTGTCATTAGGCACCTAGCAACCCAGCTTCCGGACTAATGACGTTACTCACTTCCACCCAGGTACCCAAGGACCACACGCAACAATCCATGACACACTACTTACATGCCCAGACTTGGGGAATCCCTGATAGGCAGGCAAGTTACTTTGCTGGGGCCGTGACCGAAACAGACTAGACATGACAATACATAAATATTGTTCGGATGGCCGGTCCTATACAATATGGTGCTTTTCCACTGGCACAAGAAACCGTGCTGTACTGTGAACAAATGTTTTTCACTACAAATGAAGTGAAGCCTGTACCTGATTTGCTCAACAGCAAGCTGTCAAGAATATTGTCATGACAACAGATGCACTTGGAAAGAGACCATTGTTTTCACAGTAAAAAAACTGACAACAACAAGGGAAATACAATTGAATGAGTTTTTAATGCTGTGAGAAATGAAGGTGAACCAGGACATCGCCAGCTGGGTTAACCTAGCTGGGTTAGGTTTTTATTGTACGGCTAAGATAAAAACGTTAAAACAAAATAATTAAAAATAAAAGACCACAATAACAAAAGCAGCTCTGACAGAAAAACTTTTTCGACTCTATGAAAACAGATTTGAGAGAATTGCACTGCTGACCCATCAGAAACACCATTAGCAAGCTGAGATACACAGGAAACTAAAAACATGATGTGCCACGACAGTACAGTTTAGGTACAGCACAGTTTCTGCATGCAAATGGAAAAGTGCTTATAGTGGAGATTCAGACAGGGGGATGAGAAATGGGCCAACTTTTTTTAGACCATTTTTGAGGAAACAGTGACTGTACACAAAGGACACATGCAGGTGTGTGTAAAAAATACAAACACACACAAACTCGCACAATGCATCCAGTGTTCCTTCTGACAAAAAGGCATCTATCAGTGAGGCAGGGAAAGCAGTGGAATGTGCCACAGAAGGTCTAGTGCGGAGTCCCAGTGTCACTCAAGCCAAACAGCTCCCTCACCACCCACTAATCCTTTTCCCCTCAGACGGACAGGCCCAGCGCTGCCCTCTGCACCGCAACGCGTTCTCCACTTAACCCTTTGTTTTTAAACAGAACAGCCCGCAAACCTGGTGCAGGTCAAAGTCAGGAGTGGTTTATGTTTGGAGATTATTTCCACAAAGCCCTGTTTTCCTACAGCTCAGGAGGAGAACGTTGTACACCACTAAGCTGGTGACTGTATAAATTCTCAGCATCGCTCACAGCTCACAAGTCGTGTATTGTTTAAGGATTATACTGTTGCGACGCTCAATCCCTCTGTATGGAGAGTCAGCCAGGAGGAAAACGCATGAGTTCTCTGAGAGCCAGGCCTTTCACTGGGGCTTTACACTCTCTCTCTCTCTCTCTCTCTCTCTCTCTCT
>JBBPDE010216837.1:0-13932 GCA_037974605.1 Nannopetersius ansorgii
TGATCTGTCATCTACGTTCTATTACAAATAAAATATTGACATTTGCCATCTCCACATCATTGCATTCAGTTTTTATTTACAATTTGTTTAGTGTCCCAACTTTTTTGGAATCCGGTTTGTAGTTATATTACAGTATATTATCATTATAAAAAGGGATATTACATACCAGAGCCTGTGAACCACTTCTCTTAATCGACTTAAAAAAAACTTGAAATTTGTCCAAGGTTTCCACTTTCTCAGTAAGGTCTGTGTCAATAAATTCATAAAAATGTAATGGTACTCTGCAAAATTTATTGGTACTCTGCAGCACAGGGTTTGCAAGCATCAATTATTTCTGCTGCACTCTTGAGATGATGTACGTTTTTGCAGATCTCCTTTTCATCAAGAAGAATTGTAACTAGTGTTTTTGGAGTGTCCTCCATTTGAAGCTGCAAAAAGGCAAAGAAAAACACCAATCTGTTATATACTGATTACACATACATTCATAATGTAAAATGTAGTTAACAAGCAGTGTTATAATGAATATTTATTACAAAAACAGCGAGCTAACAAAAGCTAGATAAACCTCCAAGATATAAACATAAATTAATATTCTGATCTAGCTATCATTATTGAATTAAAATAATGTCCTGGCTGTTGAAGCTGCTGTAGGTAGCAGCGGGCATTAGCACCCAGGTGAAGCTACACGCTGCTTGTTAGCGAGTAGCAACCGGAACAAGTTATATTTCACTGGTAGCGCTGTCTGTATTCAGTTCAACAGAACAATACTATGAGTGTCCATAACTGTTCACTGCTTAACTTTACTTGTTGCCTTAAGTGAAAGGAACAGTTTGGTGAAAAGTGTTCAGCCCTCTATACACGCTAATTTCTACCAACAGTCCTGGGGGCTAAGGCTAAGGCTAAGCCTCCCTTGTCTTTCCGTCCTAGTAACGTCCCTTGCCTCAGCGTTTTATCATATAATTGGCAACAAATCGAGCAAAGAAAGACATTAAACTCGTTAAAAATAAGTTCTTTCCAGAAAGTGAAGAACAAACGTACCAAAATGTAAAGAAATCATTTGTGAAGCATTGACTATCTGAAGCTGTTTTTTCCATGTTCAACACCGCCTCTCGTGACTAAGAAAAATACCCGTACGCACGACTAGAGGGAACTATCTAAACACACATTTGACCGTCTAAAAAATTCACATAAAAAATATATCTGACAGTTTCTAATAATTAAGAATAATAAATCCAAATACCTGACATATCTGCATCCAAGTCACCCATGATGGAGAAAAAGGCTCGAACTTTCAGAACGGTTTGCGGAGTGACGTAACAGCAATGTGATTGGATGATAGTTAACACATGTTGTGTTGGACACACTGTGTTGTTTCTCTTTCTCTCTCTCTCTCTCTCTCTCTTTTACACATGATCAACTTAAAATTACACAAAATGTGTTAAAATAGCCATAACATGGAACACACTCCTTTTTGAGAGTGCAGGGGGAAGAAATGTGAGATGCCCTTTAGATAGTACATTAATGTCATAACCAATATGAATTAAGGATGAGGCTAACAAAATACAAATCACCATGTTCAGGACACATTTACTGTGTACTGTTGTACTTGTATAATTATGCATGTGACATATAGAGAATCTTGAATCATCACATTATGTGGATCCAATAAGCGATAAGAAGGTGAGCTTAATGTAGGATATCATATAATCCATAGCCCATGTGTCTGATGAAAGATACCTGTACATTGATATCTGATTCACATTATCGCCCTCCTGCTCTCCCAAGGTTGCCCTGATTGAAATGCATGTGCAATCCAATTGCCCTCATGTGGGGTATTTGTGTTTAGTTTAAGCCTCACTTTACCAGTTCAAATAGAATATTTTACAATAAAAATAAAGATAAAAATAACACAATTTAATGAAAAGTTTCTGGTGGTCTCTAAAACCCTTGCCTTGTGGTGAGAGCCAATCCCATAGTCCCGCAGATATTCCAGACATGCTATTGGAGCTATTGGAGGGGTGGGGCTTGTGGGGGGCAGGTTTACACTGAACCAAGACTTAAGAATATATTCTGGTCGAAGCAGGATTGAGACACTGTGTAAATTTCTATGGCAACATACCTTGGGTAGAACCTATTCACCTTTCCTAGTACGGTTTAGTCTTTAAGTACCTCACATGACCAAGTTACTCTTGAACTTAGTGTGACAAGCCAGTAATCGCTCTTCGTATTACGGTTCATTAAGGAATTGCCTCTCCATTTTCATACGCTTTAAATAAAGCATCTAAATTTTTACAGGAAAGGTGGTGCATTTTCTGATCAGAAGGAACTCTGCAAAACTTGTAATACACATTTTGAAGGCCAGGCATGTATTTGTAAACACCCAGTCAAAGCTGCACCTGAATGAAGCAGGTGTGTCTACTGCCCCCACTGCCATGTTCTCTTTACACTCCAGTTCTCCATTGGCTGCTGCTCTCACTGGCATGAACACACAAAAAGCCTCCGGTGCTGTAAGGAAGGAGGCATAGAGCAGAACGTATGTGGCAGTTTACAGGTTTATTATAAAAAATGACTGAAACACTGATAAAACACTGAAACTAACTCTGAACCAAACATAATGAATTACATATCATATCTTTGTTCACAAACAGAACAATATATCAAGCCACGAACACAGAATGCATTAAACCAGAACTCAAGATGTCACCAAATATACAGAAATGTTGTTCAAAAAAGTGGAAATATGAATTGAGTAAATCCTGCCTGAAAGATTAAGTAACAGCTGTAAGACTGTAAACAATAGTGCTGCCAAGGCAGTGACCAAACCCAGGGGAGGGTCCAGAGTAAGACGGAATAAAAGTGGCCATGTGCCATAAGGTGTTGGTTCATTTGTGTAGATCTCATCACTCGTTTCCTAAATAAGCATAAACCACACAGTCCAGGGACAGACTGGATCTCTGCAGATTGGATCTGTGCAGTTTGTTGGACTGCCTGCACTTTCTTCCTGAAACTCTCCCCATTCTGCTCCTTGCTAACAGGGAAATTCAGTTTTGTTTACATTTACAGGTTTTATTTTCTGCAACTGATGTAAAATTCTATGCTTGGCCCTCTCGCAGGCACACACTCACATGTACACATACTTAATATATAACTTAACATAAATGCACATGTAACAAGTAAAGGATATATTATATAGGTGATGGTATGGCCCGAGTATACAGATTAGGTTACTCCTCGGCCGGGAAAAGAAAAGAAAATCAGATCTCTAAATCCTCTCTATCAATCACCACCTTTGGTAAGTCTACCTGTTGTCTGTTCAAAATAATCTTCTGATTTTCTATATCTTGGATGTCTGAGTAGAATTCTGGTATCTGATAAATCACTCTTAATAAAGATTACTCACTGAATCCCTGGGTTTGTACAGAAGGACAGCGGTAGCGGAAACGACCAGTATTGGGCCAGCCCACAACAATACACATACACCAATCTGGGTTTTGTGAAAAGTGTATTACCAAGTGGAATATCAGACATATACATATATGCGTGTAGGTACTCACTAGCAATCTGGGTTCTTCAAAGAAATAAAATGAAAATAGCAAACAGTATCAACATAATTCAATAAATCAATAACATACATGTTGTGGCGAACGGTGGAAGAAGGTGACACCCAGGCAGTTAGTTCCATTTTCTCCATCTTTTATTCTCTCCAGCACACAGCATCACACAGAACACTTCAACTCTCCAACTCACAGTGCTAAGCACGGCCCCTCCCTCTTATACTCCCCAGAAAAACCCGTCAGTAACCATGGTGATGGGCAGGTGTTGCCCATCAGCCCCCACACATCACATACCCCACATATCACCCCCTTATGAACCCCACATTAACCCATTAAAGGGCCAGCTCGCCACACAGCCCCCCACCAAGGTCGTGAGCCGTCCTCGGCCACTCACGTGACCCATAGCACAGTCCTTTAGGCGAGCTGGCAGCTTAAGTCTCCTCCGGGTTCTCCCAGAACCCCTTTGGGACCCACAGTGTCCCACAGTGTCCGTTCCCCGGCCCGGTTCACCCACCTGTCCAAGTTTTTCAAAGTCCTCCCCACCATCCTGTCCCCCAAATCCTTCCGACGGTACAGTGCCAGTCTGTCCCTGGGGATTATCACCCCCTCGTGGCGGCCCCTCAAACGCACCTTATCCGCCGTTTTGCCCACACGGTCCAACACCTCTCCGGGTCCTCGCCAACGGCGGTCCTCGTTCGGACCCTGCCCCTTTTTCCGGGAGGGGCAGTAAACCCAAATGCTTGCCCGCGGCGCGAACTCCTGCCCCCGGCTATGCTCCTCACCGGCCCTCTCCAACTCACGCTGCAGCTCCACCGACCCACTCACAACCTGGGCCTCAGCCGCCGCGACGCACACACTTCTCCGCTCCTCTCGCTGGCCACACTGTTGCGCTATGTGGCCTGGCTGTCTGCAGCAGTAACAGACCTTCACTTGCTGCCTCTCGCCGAGCCCCACTCTGTCTCTCTGCGGCAGCTCCCGGACAGCTCGGCAGACCTCTGCGGACAGTCCTGTTGCACAACGAACAGCGTTCACTGCGGCGTCGGTGTCTCCGCCTCTCTGCCACAGTGTGGGCCGCTCCGGGACGGCCACATACAGCTGACCCACCCCAACGTCCACCGTGGCTCTCAGCTTGACCAGTGCATCCATTCTGAGGATGCATTCCTCAACCACGTCAGCCAGCCACACCTCGTGCTCAATCTCGACGCCTTGAACAGTGAGCCGTCTTCCTCTTATCACCACTTCATCACCCATCACCGTTGAGAGCTGCATGGCTGTATCTTCAAATAAGGACAAAACCTTCACAAGGCTTTGGAACCTTCACTCTATCACTGTGTAAAGTTTGTGCCAATTTTCCAACATGAATTTTAGAGTTTTCTCTCTCTGCATCTGCTCTTCACTCCATGTCGGTGTGAAATGTGTCTAGGGCCTTTAGGGAGTATCTACAAATATACTACCACCAAAGTAACGTTAAGGAACTGTCTACTAAGGACAATTCAATATGCTTAGTGTGTGAGCCACACAGCTAAGAATCAGCTCTACGATACAAAACCTTACAGGGGTTACACACATACACACACACACACACACACACACACACACACACACACACACACATCTACTCACACCCGCACACATATATATGCTCAGACAAACATACACACACTCGCTCATGCACACATAGGTAATTGTATATACAAACACAATTGTCATCTGTCATGTACTCTGCTTTGTCTTTGTGTAGTTGGTCCTTGTTTTTCAGATGCAGCAGTCGGTGATGACGCAGTAGCAGCAACTCTCATTTGGATCTTTTTCTCTCCCTTTTTGTTTCTCTCTGTTGTCTCCTTTCCTTTTCTCTTTCTTTTCCATTCTCTCCTCTCCTCTCAACTTGTCTGATCTATTTTCATCATGGAAAAAAAATCTAATAAACAAATAGAGACAACATTTCAAGTAACAAGAGGTGTTTATACCAAACCGTTAAAGCTCCTCATGGCAAAACAAAATGTGTCTGGCATGTCCAAAAATGTATAGTTATATTGTATTTGGAAATGTAGCTAAATGTACGTTAATATTTATTAACAAATATTAGTAAATTATATTTTTTCTTAATAATTTAGCCCTTAATTGTATGAAAATGTATATATTGTGGCGAGCTGGAGGAGCCACGTGGACTGTGCGTGGGGGGGCATATGTGTGTGTGTGTCTGTTAGGGGTCCATGGGTGTACGTGATGTGTGGGGGGGGAAGGTGATGAGCAGCACCTGCTCATCACCATAGCAACTGGCGTGTTTTTGGGTGTCTGTAAGGGAGGGGCTGAGGAGATTAGCTCCTCAGTTGGGGTTTTGCAGTGGTGTGGAACGACGTGTTTGCTGTGTGCTGTTCTAATAAACTGAAGAAAATGCTAGAACCAGCCTTGGCGTCTCTTTCCCCCACCATTCACGACATTGGTATTGGGAAGTGGGATGAAGGCGCGCTGCGGAGGAAGGGGGATGCGAGGCTGGAGCCGGAGGAAGGAGCGGGGCTCGCGGAGGTGGTCGTCGACACACCCGCGAAGGAGCTGTGGCGCCCAGATGGGGCTAGTGCTGTGCAGCAGAGAGCGGGCCGCTTCTGCACACCAAGGCGGGACCGGGCCGAGCAGGGAGACCAGAGGGGAGAAAAAGAAAGCCCCCGAAAGACAGTCAAGCTGCCACGGTTCAGTGGGAGTGAGCCGCTGGGGCCCTACCTGGAGCAGGTCAAAGCGGTAGCAGAATTCAATGACTGGTGGCTGAGTGAAGCAGCGGTGAACCTGACGATGGCGCTGGAAGGAGAGACCCTGAAGGTCCTGCTGGACCAGCCGCGGGAGGAACGCCGGGGGTTCGACCAGCTCGTGGCGGCGTTGAAACAGCGGTTCGGCCGGCCCGTCCGAGAAGAGGCAGCGAGAGCCCAGCTCAGCGAGCGGCGTCGAAAGGCAGGTGAAACATGGGGCGTCCTGGTTGGAGACCTGCAGGAGTGCACACGCAGAGCTTATCCGCGGTACCCAGCGACGGTACAAGAAGACCTGGCACTGCACACATTTTTAAACGTGATAACCACTTTGTGCCTGCAGCAGCACGTGCGCATCGCCGCACCAACCTCCCTGCTGGTGGTGCTCACAGAGACAGAACGTCTGGAGGTAGTCTTGGGGAGCACCCTCAAGCCCCCCTCGCCCCGGAGAGTAGCAGCTACAGAGACAGAGGAAAAGGAAGCCCCGAAGCAAGATGATGTGATGACCAGTGAGAAACCGCAGGAGGCGAGACTGTGCTTCCACTGTGGCCGAGCAGGGCACATCGGCCAACATTGCAGTGAGCCACCAACTAGAGAGAAAACCCAAAAGCCACTGGGAAATGCTCAGCGGGCAGAACAAAGAGGGCTGCCCTGTCCGCCCCTACCCAAGCCCCTCGAAAAAGAAACAAGCTCTGCGTGGGGCTGTTAGGAGACCCAGAAGGTCTCTGTGTCGAGTCTGCTGTTGATGGTGTCCGCTGCAGAGCATTGGTCGATACTGGCTCCACCATCACCACAGTCCGCCCCGGGTCCTGCCGCAAACACAGCACCCGAGCTCGCCCGGCTCGGAAACGACGGCTCTCGGCGGTGACAGGCAATAAAGCCATGATGAGAGGGAGGCGGCTGCTGACACTCACCGTCCAAGGGGTGGAAATAGAGCAAGAGGTGTGGCTGGCCGAGGTGATCGAGGAGTGCATCCTCGGAATGGATGCGCTGGTCAAGCTGAGGGCCACGGTGGACGCCGGTGCAGGCCGACTGTACGTGGGCGCGCCGGAAAGATTCATGTCACAGCGAAGAGACAGCGAGGCGGACGCCGAGGCGAGAGCGGGGCAGAGAGCAGCGCAACCGGCTGGCGAGACCCATCAGGCTGTGAAGGAGCTGCAAGAGAGAGACAGCGAGGGGCTGTACACGCCACAGCGAGCCGTGATGGAGTCACTTCTCGCCCAGTACGAGGACCTGTTTGCAGCAAAGGACAAGGAGTGCACGCGGACAGGGCTCGTGCAGCATCGCATCGAGACTGGCAACTCTGTTCTTTCCCTGGACAAGCAGCAGGCGGCCTAGCAAAAGATCAAAGAAATGGCAGCGGCCGGTGTGATCAAGCCGTCAGACAGCCCCTGGGTGGCCCCAGCCATGCTGGTGAAGAATAAAGACAGCAGCTGGAGATTCTGCGTAGACTACCGGCGCCTGAACCAGGTAATGACCAAGGACTCTGACCCTTTGCCGAGGATAGATGACGTGTTAGATGCAGTAGCGGGGTTGAGGTGGTTCACGTCGCTTGATCTTAGAAGTGGGTACTGGCAGGTCGAGCTAGCCACCGATGCTAAACCAAAAACCGCATTCACGATTGGGCACGGCCTATGGCAGTTTAAAGTGATGCTGTTCGGTTGTGTAACAGCCCAGCCACCTTCGAAAGACTGATGGAGCACGTGTTACGGCGAATACCATGAAGCAAATGCGTGGTGTACCTCGACGACCTGTTAGTCCTCGCAAAGACGTTCCCGGAGGCGATTGAAAACCTGCGAGAAGTGCTGGGGGCGGCAGGATTAAAACTTAACCCCAAAAAGTGTGCGTTTTTCTGCCGGAAAGTGGCCTTTTTGGGGCATGTAGTTAGCAGTGAGGGGGTAGCAACAGACCCAGAAAAAGTAGCGGCAGTGCGCGACTGGCCCACACCACGCAGCGTAAAAGAGGTGAGGAGCTTTTTGGGGCTCGCCTCTTGTTATAGGTGCTTTGTACGAGGGTTCGCGCCAGTGGCGAGACCCCTGCATCGGTTGACAGAAAAAGGGGGAGCGCTTAACTGGACGGAGGAATGCGACGAGGTGTTCAGTAAGCTGCGTGAAGCGTTAGCGGAGGCGCCGGTGCTGACGAGCCCGGACCTCACTAAGCAGTTCGTGGTAGACACCGATGCGAGTGACGGAGGCATTGGCGCGGTACTGTCCCAAATTACAGAGGGGGAGCGCGTAGTGGCCTATTATAGTTGCGCTCTGAGCCGACCGGAGCACAACTATTGCATGACGCGAAGAGAGCTACTAGCGGTGGTAAAGAGCCTGCGCCATTTCAGTGCTTACTTATGCCGCCAGCGTTTTCTGCTCAGAACGGACCATGTGTCGTTGACGTGGCTATTAAGGTTCCGGAACACCGAGGGCCAACTTGCGCGCTGGATCGAAGCTCTACAGGAGTACTACTTCGACGGCAGCACTGTAACGCAGACGTGCTGTCGCGGCGGCCATGCAAGATAGGAGCGTGTCGACACTGCACGCGAGCTGAGGAAAAAGAATTGGGCGGTGAGCCGCAGTGCGTAGAGGCAGTCCATTTGGACAGTGAGATAGAGACGATAGCTTGCGGCATGCACAGGAAAGCGATCCTGTTATTGGGCAGGTCTGGGGCTGGCTCACGGCAGGGCGAAGACTGGGTTGGGAAGAACTCACGGCCGCCGAGACCGAGCTAAAAGCCTACTGGTCCCAGTGGGAGAGCTTAACTATGAAGCGGGGGCTCTGTTATCAGGGCTGGCGACATCCCGATGGGCAGCGCGTGTGGTGGCAGCTGCTGGTGCCCCGTGGGCTGCGTCAGGAGGTCCTGCGGTCACTCCACGGCGCCACAGGGGCGGGTCACTTCGGTGTCACGAAAACGCTGTCGCGGCTGCGAGTGAGATTCTATTGGCCGGGGTGTCGGCGTGATGTGGAGGTTTACATCCACCGCTGCGATGAGTACACCGCGAAAAAGGGCCCGAGGGAACAGTCGCGTGCGCCGATGCAGGCCTACGCTGTGGGAGTGCTGATGGAAAGAGTAGGGGTAGATGTCTTAGGACTGTTTCCCTGCTCGGAGGCCGGCAACCGGTACATCTTAGTGGCCATGGACTACTTTACGAAGTGGCCCGAGGCATACGCAGTTGCCAACCAGAGAGCGGAAACGGTCGCAGCAAAGCTGGTCGAGGAGTTCTTTTGTAGGTTCGGGGCACCGGAGGAGCTCCACAGCAACCAGGGTCGCAACCGATGTGTGTGACTTCCAGGTAGGGGAGCGCATCTGGGTTTACTGCCCCTCACGGAAAAAGGGGCGGAGTCCAAAGTTAGACTCACACTGGCGCGGGCCGCAAGTGCTGCAGCGTGTGGGGGAGGTAGTGTATAGGGTGCGGGTGGAGGGCCGCCGGAAAGCGGTGGTGGTCCACCGGGACCGTTTGGCCCCATACCACCTCAAGGACTGTGGGGAACAGGACAAGGGGGAGGGCTCTGAGGGGTCCGGAGAGGGCCCAGAGAGCGCGCAGACCTCCAGCTCGCTTCCAAGACTTTGTGGTGGACGCAGTAGTGGCCGAGGACGGCTCACAACTTGGCGGAGGGCTGTGTGGTGAGCTGGAGGAGCCACATGGACTGTGCTTGGGGGGGTGTGTGTGTGTGTGTTAGGGGTTCATGCTGGGTTCAGGGGTGTACGTGATGTGTGGGGGGGAAGGTGATGATCTGCACCTGCTCATCACCATAGTAACTGGCGGGTTTTTGGGAGTCTGTAAGGGAGGGGCTGAGGAGATTCTCAGTCTGGGTTTTGCAGTGGTGTGGAACGACGTGTTTGCTGTGTGCTGTTCTAATAAACGGAAGAAAATGCTAGAACCAGCCTTGGCGTCTCTTTCTTTGAAAGCTGCCCTGGTGCAGGGTTTATGCGGGGCTTATCAATCCAGCATGAAGACAGAATGGCGGACGATGCCCGGACGTCACAAAAGTAAAAAAAAAATTGCACCGTTAGTTTGAGGGTTTCAGCCAACAATTATTAGTTCGGTTCTCAGAAAAAATCTGCATTGGACTGAAACCGTGCAGAGCAAGAGCTGTTTCAGTAAGGAACTCAGGTCGAATGAAATGTCCTACATTTTAGTTTCACAGAGTCTCTTCCACACAAAAGCCAACAGTGACAGTTTCCTCCGCAGTGTCTGAATTTCTCTTGTCTGTGTTTAGATAGTATAGCAACTGCCTCAACACAAGGTCAAAGGTCAAACCATACTTTTAGAGTCTCAGTGCAGTATGGGAATTTTTTCCTGCTGTGGTGTCGAGAGCCTCATCCTCTCCCAAACTGGAACTTAAACTACCACTGCACTGTCCACACTGACACACCATCAAATTCCCATCTAGACACACTAAAAACCTCATTTAAAGAATTAAAAGATTTTCTCTGTCAGTTCTAGAGCAATGTCGACCACTTCGAAAATACTCAGCCTTACATATCCAGTCACTAAACAACAAATGACTGTTAGTCACTGATCTAATACTACATACAAGACTACATGTTCTTGATTGAAACTTGGTTAGATAATGGCTGCAGTGCATCTGTTCTTACCAAAACAGCTCTCTATAGATGTTAGAACTCTTGAAGAAGTAATGCTTCATCTTAAATAATCTAATTGTTCCCTGGACACTCTACCTTTATTAAAAGTGTTTTTAGTAGCTCAACACAGGACATATGCTGGAAAAACTCCAGGTAGTTTTTTTAATCAAAACACTACCTGGACACCAATGGATGCTTTGTTGACTTTCAGTCAGGTATCTGTCAACATCAAGAGATTTCTCGATAATCTAAATCTTCCAAAATTGCAAGAGAATCAGGTTATGGCCCTGGATGCACCTCTCACAATAGCAGAAATCCATGATGTCCTTCAGGATATGCCAGGTAAGAAAGCACCACGTCCAGATGGTTTTCCAGCAGAATTCTATAAAGAATTCTGGACTACACTGGAGCCTATTTTCTTTAGAATATATTGAGAAGAGTGGCAAGCTATCCTCAAGCACGAACTCTGCTAATATTAATTTACTACTTAAGCCAGGCAGAGACCCTACACTTCCATCTAGTTACCGCCCAATATCACTGATAAATGCAGATCTTAAAATTATCTGTAAAGCCTTAGCAAGAAGACTAGAAAAATCACCCCCTTTCTAATTCACTCAGATCAAACAGGCTTCATTAAGGGTAGACATTCATCCACTAACAGTCGTAGGTTAATAAACCTATTAGACTATTCTTCTATTAACAAACAAGAGACTATAATCATCTCTTTAGATGCAGAAAAGGCATTTGATAGGGTAAATTGGAAATTTCTTTTTGCAGTACTAAGCAAATTTGCGCTTGGTACCACTTTTCATTTAATTCATTAAGTGGATAAAAACATTATACAGCTCTCTGATAACATCAGTTAGGACAAACGAGCACACCTCACCTAGCTTTACTCTACTGAGGGGCACCAGGCAAGGCTGCCCTCTTTCCCCATCACTACTTGCCATTTTCCTTGAACCATTAGCAGCTGCTATCAGACAGAGCAAAGAGATCAAAGGTTTACAAATTAAAAGTGAGCACCATAAAATAAGTCTCTACGCAGATGATGTACTCCTTTTTCTGAAGAATTGAGATCACAAACCATCTCAATTATAGATAAATTCTCAGCAGTCTCTGAATACTCCATCAACTGGTCAAAATCCATTGTTTTGCCCATAAACTGTTTTCCAGAACTCATCCACTAATAAATTACATTCAGGACGCATTAAATATTTATGTATAAAAATCTCCCACAGGCTCTCAGACTTGCCAAAACTTAACTACACCTCACTTCTTAAAACAATATAGAACAATCTCACACGGTGGAAGTCCCTACCCAAAGGGATTATTATTAAAATTATGGTCTTACCCAAAATTAACTACTTATTCTCAGTGAGCCCCTATAAACCTTCTGCTGTTTGGTTCAATCATTAAATTCACACATCTCCAGTTTTTTTATGGAAAGACAAACCACCACGAATAACCCTACAGAAGCCAAAAGACCTACCAATTTTTTATTATTATTTCCTTGCTAATAGATTTCAATATGTTTTTGTATACCCCAGCCCGCTAGATACACAATGGCTAAATGTTGAACAAATATTCTGTGAAGACACAGATATCTCAGATCTGCCTTTCATCAGCTCCAGCATTAAACGCCATGAATGTTTTCAAAGCATTAACATCAATACATCTCTGACAGCCTGGTGGGGCTTTCTTAAAATAACCAAGATTTCGCTTACCCTATGCAACCATACACCCATCTGGAACAATCCTGACATCCTACTAAATAAAAGAGCTATAAATTTCACATCATGGAAAGACAATGGCATAAAATACTTGGAGCACATAATTCAAGACGGAAGCTTTATTCCATTTCATATACTCATATCACAGTACACCATTCATAGTGGTAAATTCTTAGAATATCAACAACTTAAATCCCTAATTCAGGCAAAATTTAAACATAAAGAAATAACCTTACAAATTCCTAGTAGAGTAATCGAATTCATGACGCTCTCCACCCTGAAATCACTGTCAAACACAGAAAGTTCCATTTCACTCCCAAACTCTAAATGGGGAATTGATCTGTCCACTTCTATCAGAATACTTGAGCACAAATATGCATAAACACTTTTAGAATGACAAAAAATACCAATCTACTTATACAGTATGAAACCCTACATAGAACACATTATACAGGAGAAAGGACGTTCAAGATCTAACATCTCATAAGTTCTAACATCTGCACTCATTGCACAGTTAACACACGAGATGACTACATGCATGCAATGGGGTGGCTGCACACCGGTTAGGAGGTTTTGTCAGAGAGTATGCAAAGACCTATCATTGTGTTTAGGGATTAATATTTCTGCTTTGCTGAAGCTATGTGTGTTAGGAGACTTAAGCAACATTGAATTGGAAAGGAACTCAGCACTCATGGTTCTCACTGTCCTGTACATCGCCAAAAAAACTATTCTCATACATCCAAACACAAAACAGGTGTCTGGTGTTGCATCATATCAGTATAAAGGGAGAGGGTATTTCCGAAATTGTGCACTAGCGTCAGTGCACTGAGATTTAGTGCATAGTGCACACTGCCTTCTGTAGGTCTTCTGTACATCTGTAAAATAATGTTAACGTTACTTATATTTATATGAACCAGCTGTCTCCACTTGGGCTAAGTGCGTTTTCTGGCCGATTTCAGTGCATCATCCGGGTACTTTCAGTGCACAGGTACATAGTGGGGTGAACGACCATTCAACCACCTACACTTAGGGTCTTGGAGGGTGAGGGGAATGTGGGAGGCACAGTTGGCTGCTTTGGCGGCAGTTCCCACGGGATTTTAATAATAATAATAATAATAATAACAACTTTTATTTATATAGCGCCTTTCCCGAGCTCAAGGATGCTTGTGGCCCGCTCCCCTCTATTTTAATCACATTAGGCAGTAGGGTCGGGGGGCTTATGAGAGTGGGGGATGAAAGTGAAAGTGACCATTTTGTCATACGTGAACACACCACTGCACACGGTGTGAACAGCACGAAATACTTCCTCTGCATTTAACCCATTCACCAAGT
>JBBPDE010216844.1:0-13930 GCA_037974605.1 Nannopetersius ansorgii
GTGGTGGTGGTGGTGGTGGTGGTGGTGGTGGTGGTGGTGGTGGTGGTGGTGGTGGTGGTGGTGGTGGTGGTGGTGGTAGTAGTAGTAGTAGTAGTAGTAGTAGTAGTAGTAGTAGTAGTAGTAGTAGTAGTAGTAGTAATGGTGGTAGTAGTAGTAGTAGTAGTGGTAGTAGTATTGGTGGTAGTAGTATTAGTAGTGGTGGTGGTAGTAGTAGTAGTAGTAGTAGTAGTAGTAGTAGTAGTAGTAGTGGAATTATATTGATTGTCTAGTAATAATAGTAGTAGTATATCATTTTTATCTTTAACTAGTTTTGTCTTGGATTAAGAATTGTGCCGTGAGGAAATACGCACCAAATAAGCGAAAGCTTATCTTTTATACGTTGAAGGTGTTATAAAATCACAGGTTAGTTTCGGTAGCTGTAAAGATTGCTGAAATAGACAGATCAATGGACTAGAGCTTCAATACAGACATAACATTATTGTTTTCATCATAATATGTGGCTGGATGCAGCATGAATTCTTTACAAATATTAACAGTCCTTCCCCTCATCTATCTCTAAACCAACAGAGCTTATTCCAGGCAGCCAGCAGCCGTCAGTCCCAGAGGGGCTGTGGTAGGCATGTCGGATTTCAGCTTGGCTGCATCTGCCTTGGCCGGCACAAATCTTTGCTCTTGTCCTCAGCCTGAGTCACTAACCCACTTAGGATGATTTCCTGCGGCAGAAAGCAGCGCAGCACGTGAGGGCTTTTCCCGTTTCATCTCTCCATTCCCCCCGCCGCACGTGCCTGCCAGATGGTGTCCTCCTCATCTGCCTTTGGACCTGCCTGGCTGAACGAGGCTATGAGGAAAGATCCCTACATTCTCCCGCCCTAAAATTGTTTGGACTTAGATGTAGACGCTTAAGTAGACGATGTTTGACATAAAATATACGACACTTTTTTGTGTTTCACCGTACACATTAGTGTACATTAATGCTATACACTTTGGAAAGCAAGATCTGTCTTATTTCCAACTTCTAAAACATAGGCATATGTAAAACATAAGTGCAATGCACACGTATGCCTCTTTGTGAACCGAATAAAACGGATTGGATCGTGGTCTGCCCTCTACAGCACTAAACAGTACAAATATTAGGGTGTGATGCTGTTTACTGATGTTTAGTACTTCAATGGAAATCCAGACAGTAGACAAAAGTATTTGGACACCTGACCATTACACCAACAGGGACTTTAGTGACATGGCATTCAAATACATACTTTAATATGGAGTTGCATCTATAAGCACGTCCACTCTTCTTGGAAGGCTTTCCACAAGATTTTGGAGTTCATCCCAAAGGTGCTGGATGGGGTTGAGGTCAGGACAAACACACCCAACCATGTCTTTTTGGTTCTCGATTTGTGCACTGGGGCACAGTCGTGCTGGAATAGAAAACGTTCTTTTCCAAACTTTGTGTCCACAAAGTTGGAAGCATGGCGTTCTCCAAAACATCTTGGTCAGCTGAAACATTAAGATTGCCCTTCACTGGAAGCTATGGGGCCTAGCCTACACCAAGAGAAACAGGTGTGTCCCAATATTTTTGTCCACATAGTGTAAATTCTACAACACACACAAGAGAGTGATTCTAGTATGAAGAACCCCTGGAACCTGTGCCCAGTACAGAAAAAAACACGTTTTCTTTACACTGTAATGTTGCTCTAAAGTTCGTTTTCTGTGGGCTAGTCTATGGCTGCTCTGCCTCTAGTCAGTGGAAAACCTGTTCTTCTTGCTTTGTTTTTTTCTTGTCTAGACAGGATAATGAAGCCAGACTATGTTGTACAGACTCGTTTTCAGTGTAAGCATATTTTTGCTTGTTCGTCCGTGTTATAAATATTTGTGTCACAGCCAGGGTCATGCCAAAATATTAAACAGGCTATGAATTTAGACATTGTCTACACTGAGCTCCCTTCAGGGGTGTTTCTAGACATAACGCTCTACAGGGGCACAGTCCCCCACCATTATCTATTTCATTGTTTTAGAAAGCCTGCTGTGTATGAAATTAGTATGTGCTATACCAGCTTTCCTTGCTGAGCTCATATTATTGCCACTGCTATACTCCTACTAAAGCAACAACCGGGAAAGGTAACAATGGAGGCAAATAATGACAAAAGCTTACTCAAGTCTGTTTTACTCATTGCATTATAGCATTCTTCTGCAATAATAATAATAATAATAATAATAATAATAATAATAATAATAATAATAATAATAATAATTAGATTAGATTAGCTTGACTTTATTAATCCCACAATGGAGAAATTCCTTAGAAACAGCAGCAGTAGTGAGAAAGACAGTTTAACAGGATCCGTAGGATCAAAAGTAATGAGATAAGAACAAAGAAAGATCAATATAAAACAATAAACAATTTCTCGCTGTAGAAATATAAGTAAAGATATGGGTAAACAGCATATACACAGTGCAAATTAAGTGGAGGAATAATAATAATAATAATAATAATAATCAGAATAAGATAAGTGCTCCCCTTGAACAGAAGCCCACTGCTTCTTTCTCTGTGAAGCAGTGGGCTTCCACAAACGAGGTTCACCCAGGAAGCAGTGTGTGGGGATAATACCTTGCTGAACAGGTACCTCAGTGATGACACTAGTAGTGTTGGGATGCAAACCCTGACCAACAAGGCCACCGGCTGCTCATTTATGTGTGTGTGTGTGTGTGTGTGTGTGTGTGTGTATGTATAGATAAGAAATAATAATTACAGTTTCAGAGGGACCTTTCAATAAGGATATTTTTTTCGAAAAGCCGAACGTGCAACATCTTCCTCAATCGTCTCAATCGGAGTTTTTTTAGACCCCCGCTCGAACACTAGTACAGATATTCCCCTAAACCCCGCCCCCTTCGCCATGATTGGCTAGCAGATCCTCGTGCTCCAGAACCGACTGCCAGTGCACATGCAGAGACAGGCCGCCTGTCGCCCTTCTCAGTGATTGGCCGGTGGCGGTCCACCGGGGCTCTTTTATTGGTTAGTGGTCAAGAGGGCGGGACTTGTGTAAACACGGGGGAAAGAGCGAAGCGCGTGCAGCTCCAGTAAACAGTCAGTGCCAAGTTTCGGGTGTGACGTCAGTCTCCAGCACTCTCTGGGAAGTCTGATTCACTTATGGCGAACCGATTCTTTCGAACAGTCTGATTCAATGACTCGAACGTCTAGTCAACATCTTCATTTTCAACGGTGTTCAATCCAGGCGGATCGTCTAATGTTTCCATTCAGAACATCTTGGCCTTTTAGTGAGAACCTTTCGTCTGGCCACACCCTCTCCGACCCCCCCCCCTTCTTAGTCACAACATACGCTCTTGTGGCAAAAGTATTTTCACGCCTGACCTCACCAACAGGAATTTTAATGACGTTGCATTCGAAGACTTTAATGGACCTGGTTCCTCCATTGCAGCCTCCACTCTTCTCGGAAGGCTGTTTCTGTGGGAACTTTGTGCCCGTTCATTCTGTAGTGCATTCATGAGGTCAGGCTCTGATGCTGGATAAGAAGGCCTGGCTCGCAATCTCCATTCCAGTTCTTCCCAAAGCTGTTGGATGGGATTATGGACCTTGCTTTGTGCAAATGGGGCACAGTCACAGTCATGCAGGAATAGAAAAGGGTCTTCCCCAAATTGTGTCCATAAAGTTGAAAGAATGGCATTGCTTAAAATGTTTTGATATCCTGAAGCATTAAGGGGCCTAGCCCAAACCTTGAATTAAGAATTGTGCCCCAAAACTTTTCTCCATATAGTTTACATGTATAGAATAGAAGACTTTGTCAAATCAATACGTTTTACCATAAACACAATGTAACTATATACAGGGAAATACAGTGAATAAAAACAAAGAAAACTTTAAAAGAAACTCACATAACGGGATTCTATGTGAAGGAACCCTGCTTGCAAAAAGAGACCAGCATGAAAATAGTCGATTAGATGAGAGATCTGGGAGTCGGCTGGACTGATTGAGTGGAAAGAATCGGTTCACAGAAACCCGACTCGTTCACGATTCACTCAAGTCCTGCCCGACAGCCCGGCTCTGCTGCAGAAGACACAAGAGGACCAGGGGAGCGAGCAAACAGCCAAGACTCCCTCAGCCCTCGGATCCATCATCGCTATGGGAATGACAGCACTGGGCCAGGACGAAGACGCGCTCCCTGCTCTCCCCCCGAGCCTGGCTCTCTCCATAACACAGACTATAAAAAGCTGGACCTGGCTGCAGCAGTAGGAGAGGCTCGATCCCCCTGCACCATGCGGGTGCCCCCTGATGCTCTCGACGCAGAGATGCTCCACCTGTGCTAGAAAAGTCTCCCCACCCCGACTGTTAAGAAAGCGGGGCATGTTTTGAGAAGAACTGCAGGATTTTGAAAACACTCCGAGAGGAAAATGTCGATCATCTGTTTTTCTCTAACGGTAAGTCACTGACACTTCTGAATTTTTTCACCCTTATTTTTATGGGATCTCCCGTCCGGAGACTTAAAGGGACAGTGTCCGAGGACTCTTTGTGTAAATGTCACATTTCTCATCACAATAAAACAGTCTCAAGAGAATACAGCCAGAAGTGAAAGAGCAATATTAACAGACATGGCAGCTTGTCTCCAGTGAGAGGCTGCTGCTGCTGTTGTTTTTGGGCTCAGAAGCTGACAAAGGCCACTGCTGTCTTTTGTTCAGCCTGTGATGGGGAAAATGCTGCTGACAGCCTCTTTGCTTTATCTCTTTTGGCATAGTGCTCTTAAAATGAGCCTGGAGTAAATGCGTATGATATATAGATCATCAATAAATCCATATAATATATATTAAAGTGAAAAGAAGCCCTGAATGCCGGACATGCCCTTGTTTTCCTTTGGCACTGGTTTGTAAGTGTCAGATAATAAATTACACCCTTTCATGAACAAGTATGGTGTAAAAATACATGTTGCTTTGTGATTATTTTTGACCCCACAGTGTTCTGCATGTGATTTATCCTACCTGAAAACATCTAAATAAATAAATAAATAAATAAATAAATATTAAGACTGCAGCATGTTTTCAAGCTTTTCTGGGCCATGCACTGACCGATGAAAGCAGAGGACCTCCTGCCCAGTGAATAAAATGAACGTGAATAGCTCCAGGCCGAGGTTGTTTGTTCACGTAGTCACCCTTAAGTTATGACGTGTCGCAACAGGTGTGTTGTTTTTTTTTTTCTGGTTCCGAGAGGAGAATATGGATTCCATCAGGCCTGGGATTTTACCATGTGGTTCTAATGACTGGGAAGGATCACCGGCGGTGCCTCCATGAACACATGCATCCTTGAATTAAAAGTTGCTTCACAAGGCGTTGAGTGTTTTTGCCCGTTACTGGAGCGGGTTGCGGCATAGGTGCAATTTTAAAGTGATGTCAGAAATAGCAAAACAATTTCTCCAGAAAGAGCTGGCCTCGCGTTTCCAGCGTCCATTTCGCTTCTCCTTTGTGTCTTAGCGAACACAATATACACATCCAAGGAAGCCCTACTACCCCCCCCCCCCCCCCACTAGATCCTTGTGCATACTATGAACTATGGTAAATAAATGTCGATTTTTTTTTTAAAGTATAGAAAACCCCCATCAGTTGATATGCTTCTATAAGTGATACATGGCATTTAAAACATTTCCACACAAATAAGAAACATTAAAATATACATTTACTGAAGTTTACAGACTGACATAACATGCATTAAATAAATACACAAGATAAAAACTATTAGGAGGGGTCTTTGAGATAGCTAAGGGCTCGATGGGGGGGGTGGGAGGTGGGAGTAGGGGATAAAAAAAACATAACATTTGAAATTATTTCAAATTTTAAGGTTGAGGTGAAACAATAATTCAATTTTTATATCCTGTTTGCTTTTAAAGGACCCACATCTGTTAAACCAGGTATAAAAAGATTCATGTTTGCAAGATGACAGCAAACAAAAAGAAGGTGGGGCTGCGGATGTGCTTATTTCTAGTAGCTCTTTCCAATTTGTCATGCAGCGCTGCAGTACCATGCTAATGGGCTGAAGCAGCTGTATACCCCACATACACACACACACACACACACAACCACACACACACTCACAGGCTGCGTCTACGTCTCTGTCGGCTCAGCCTCACCCACAGCCCAGCTCTGGGAACTGATGAGTCATTTGAGGCAGAATCTAGAAACTGTTTGAGCTTTCAGGAATAGCTGATGCTCAGTGAATGTAGTGAGGACTTTAATATTCAATGTTGTTTTAAAATCCATATCCGGTTGAAAACATTCCATAAAACATATACAGAAGAGTACTAATTAGGGCTGGGCGATTAATCGGAAGTAATCGAAATCGACATTCAGAACGTATAATCGATTAAATTTTTCCAGGTCGATTATTTCGATTATTGTCCCTTTAAAAGCACTACCGCGCGTGGAGTCACGTGACCCCGCTCCGTTATGTTACGTTAGTCCGCCGACATTGAGACAACTGAGCAACTTTCATTAATCGTAATCGAGTTAAAATGTTCAAGTAATCGAGATTTTGATTTTAGGCCAAATGGCCCAGCCCTAGCACTAATGACTAATTAATAGATGATCTGTCATGTCACATTTCATCAGATTTTCTGCCTTGGCCTCTGGCACTGAAGAATATTCATTTAGCATGAATTGGGGCAGTGCTGAGCAACCTTTGAATTATATTGTACTTGGACTGAGGCCATGTCCACACAGACACGGCTATTTCTGAAAACGGAGGTTTTTCTGTACGTTTTCGTCCACATGTGAACCGTGTACTGGGTAAATGAAAACGGATGTTTTTGAAAACTCTGACCAAAGTATGTGTTGACAAGAATAAAAAAATAAAAGAATAAAAAGAAGGTTTTGAAAAACGAACCGCTTCGCGTCATACTGTGTGCTCCTCATTTGACGTCGCAGTATGTGCTGTGTTTACATTGCGTTTTCATCTATAATGCCCGACGTGTACAGAAATACTACTGCTCTCAACCTCGTTAGACGTTTTGGCAGGTGTCGAATTCATGTGTTAATTTCGATCAATTAATTACGGAAAACAAGGTTAAAAAATTAACGCTGATTAATCACACCACGTGACTTTAACCCGGTCTGGTGCTCTGTTGCTACCCATTGAGATGTGCTACCGCGCTCTTCTGCACTGTCTTGGGCTTCTGAGCTACCTAGCGTTCTGAGCTACCTAACGTTACGCTTATCTGTGCTATCTTGTGTTCGGCTCACTGGTTTACGCTGATTAATATCTTAAAAGCTCTTTTAATATGAGTTTATTTTTGCTACTCTGGGGTCTGTGTTTTAGCCATCATTACGTAAACATTTTCCTTCAGTAACGTTTTCTGATACTAAAATGCCCTTTTCTGCGGTTACTGAATGCTATCTAAACTAGGAAACATGAGGACAGTGTAGAAACATCACAAGCTGTAAGCACGGCACGATTTTAAGTAGCCTGTGTCCTGATCCACTGTAGCTTTTCTTAATGTTAGAACCTGGCTGTAAAAAACGGCTAAAGATCTATCTATCTATCTAGGCTTTTCATTGAAATAAAATATATTTTTCTCTGATAATCTATATTATTTGCCTATTCCTCATCATTAGTTTTATCAACTGTATTAAAGGTAGCATTTTTTGATAAGACAGCACTGTCCACTGGCTTCCGATTGGTCACCAATGCTGTACTGTTTAAGGTTATATCGCCACCTGCTGCTTTGGTATGCTTTTGTTAGCATTTCTTGCGATTGTGTGTGGACAGAGATATTTTTGTGTGGACAGGATTAAAACCCCCCCCCAGAAATACCCGTGTAGGTGTTGACACGACCTAATGGGCAGTATTAAAGAGCACTGTTGTGTGTAATGCCGCCTGATAGGATCAGGTTTAAAGCAGATCCTGAAGATGCAGCCAGAAGGCCCAGCGTTTGATAAGTAAATAAAGATGTATTCAGATGATCTGTTTATTATTGAGTGCATCACACAGAAGTTGAACTTTTTAAAAGGTTGGAAAGTGATAAACCCAAGCGATATACTTAAGCCGTGTCATCCAAGTTTACAAGCTGGGATGTGTCAGATCCATTCCCTGAAACCACATGAACACAGTGAACCAGGATGCCAAACATCTGACTTACTGTAAATGTATTACTAACACCTAAGGTCCTGTATCACAATGTATGTAAATCATTATAATGTTAAGCACCACTCTGTCAATGAGCATCAGACTGTTACTGTTTTGCAGTAGTATAGTAAATAGTCAATAGAAGAATAGTAGCAATCTTTTTTAAGCCTACAAAGACCAGTCAGCAGGCCTATTGTTAACTACGAACTGGAACAGAGCTCATGCCTAAGTTACGAATGAATATGGATGCTATTTTGTTACCAAGAAACCTTGATGTGATTCGGTTTGGTACACTGAGCACTTCTTGACCTTTATCTTCAGATAAACGTCCTGAAAAGAATTCATTCCCTATCTTGTTTTGCATGTTCCTCCTTTAGGTGTTTACTGAACAGAAACATCCTCCCTAGTGTCCCTGATCAAACAACAGAGTGGCATTGTGGAATGAGAGTTTTTTTCTTGGTCGTGGGCCCCAGACCAGGCTGGTATTGTTCCACTATCAGCAGAACTGTCCCCCTCTCTGCCCCCTTCAGACCCTGCCTCTTTCTGTGCAGGCTACCGGCTTGCTGCCTTGCTTGGGAAACTTGGTTCTTGTGTTTTTTGTTTTGTTCTTCTTAAAGCCCTTTATTTTTATTGCAGTATATTACATTTACTAATTACTGTAGTTCCCTGCTAATACCAAAGAAAATGCCCATGCATATAGAGTGTAACAGTGTAAACTGTACAGTACGGATACATGTTTACCATTACATAATGTATTAAGCTGAGTTTAAATTAATTTCAAATGTTTTGGGAGATTATTTGGGGGCATATTTAAGATTTACACTATAAAAATGGGGGAGGGGAGGGTACTGTACTAGTTTGAATTATACTGTATTTAGCTGAGTCATTAAGTGGGATAGAGATGTGCAATTTATAGACCCAAAGGGAAAAAAAAGTGGAGAACGAGGGGTGGAGCCGAACAGGCTTCGGCAGACGAAGTTCTGGAAAGGCTGTCTTTTTTCTTTGGTTTGATTACGATTTAATTATTTTTCCTAAAAATAAAAACATTATTGATTTGCCGGTTCTCTTAAACACTGACGGCTGCGGAGTAGCTTCTGGCTGCCAGCTGTTTCTCGACGCAAAACAAAGACGAGATCTGCAAAAGGGTTTCTTGTTGCCTGGCGCATCCAATAATAGTAATAATATAGCAATTGTTACAAAGTAACAATAATAGGCTAGTAGTAGTATGTTTTACATTTTTAAAAAAGATCGGAATAGAACGGAAGTTCTAAGATTGGAAGTCAGTAGTGTGTCATGAAGGGTCTCATTTGCTAAAAGGGTCTCCGTCGCTTAAATAGATAAAGAAGCCAAAACTCCGAAGCTCGGTATTCAGGACAGTGGCTCCGGT
Source organism: Nannopetersius ansorgii (assembly GCA_037974605.1). Taxonomy (NCBI): domain Eukaryota; kingdom Metazoa; phylum Chordata; class Actinopteri; order Characiformes; family Alestidae; genus Nannopetersius; species Nannopetersius ansorgii. The sequence continues at coordinate 9,510 of JBBPDE010216844.1, forward strand.
GTCGCGAGTGCTGCGAGAGCTTATGCTCCATTAAAAAAAATAAATAACAGCAGTTTTGGAGTCTGTTTTCTTGCTGTTAACAGAGGAGTGGCAGTGGGGAGTAGTGTTGTGTCGCTCGCGATCTTTTACGTGAACATACTGAACCCAATCACTTGAGGAAGTAAAATACACCGCTCACAACCCCCATGCCCCGCCCCACCAACGCCCCTGTCAACCCAAGCCCGCCACCGTTAACGCCCCCAGCCATCTCTTCCGTCAGATTATTTTTTTTTTGCTTTAATTCATGTGTGCATTGCTGCGTAGCCATAGGTCACGCCATCAGGAAGTCTAGGATCGAGTTACAGAGGCAGATGTTCAGGCCCAGCAGTCTCACCTTTCCTTTCAGATGCTGAGGAATGAGGGTGCTGAATGTATTCTCATATAAGTGTCCTTTTTGTCCAGATGGGTGATGACCATGTGAGGATCGTGGTGAAAGCATAATCTGTTGAATGGTTGGACAGTATGCAAACTGTAGGGGGTCCAGCACAGGGGGGTAGCTGTGCCTAATGACCAGAGGCAGATTTAGGAATGGGTGCCATGGGCAGCAGCCCGGAGTGGTGGTTAGAAAAAAATGGCGAGGGGGTTCAGAGAGTTTGTTTGGGTGATGATGGGTGTGAGTGTGACATGATGGCAGTCCTTGAGGCAGGACACTTTGAAGCACTTTGGAATGACCATGGCACTCACAGAATTTGAAGATGTCTGTAAGGACACCTGCCAGCTGGTCTGCACCTCCAGAACAAGCACATGGCCTGGAATGTTGTCTTGTTCAGAGGCCTTCTGTGGGTTAACTCTGAGGAGAGTCTTCCTGGTTGTTTTAGGGCTGGGTAGTCGTCTCACTGCATTGACGTTTTATGCTGTGCATCAGAGCTTTTCAGCAGATCAGGAAGGGCGGCCTCACCATCACAGGCAGGTGGAGAGGTCTTATGATTAGTGATGTCACAGATGTCCTATCATATGCACCGTTTGTTACCAGTCCCCTGGAAGTGCCCATGAATTTCGTGCACACTTCGCTGTTGTGATGGCCTGGGACAGGTTGGCCCTTGCTGTTCTCAGGGCGGATTATATATTAATATATTATTCTTTAACTTAAGTATTAATGTAGCTAAACAAAATTAACTTCATAGTCAACTGAACTCCGATCTGGATCGATTTGCCCGAAATATATCTGTCATCTACCCCTATGATCTACCCCTGGAATCCCAGATACGAGGAATGCAGGCATACATGACTTCAGGCTCTTTATTTTCCAGAAACATGAACGTGAACAAAACAGAACAGAAACATGGCACGGTGGCCGATACATGAAACAGGCTGAGATATAAATGAGGCGATGGACCGATAAAGAGGTCCACATGGACTGAAACCTAAATACACACAGACATAGACAGAAAACCAATCACAGAACATAATCACTTAAACTAAACACAAGACACCTGGAACTGAGGAACATGACAACATGGACGAAATATCAAAATAAAAGCCCCCAAACCCAAATCAAAACAGTGGCCCCTACTGGCCACTGGCCGTGCCGTGACAATATCAGACTAATTTTGGTATTTAAGTCATAATGTTAAACCGGACTGAAATGGCATAGTCAGGTCTAGGGCTGGACGATTTGACCTAAAATCAAAATCTTGATTAATTGAACATTTTATCTCGATTATGATTAATGAAAGATTATTATATTTATTTTTATTTTTTGCCCTCATAGTTCACAGACAAGTTGCTCAGTTGTCTCAGTGTTTGAGCTCTCCGTGCTCGACATGTCGGCAGAATAACGTAACATAACGGAGCGGGGTCACGTGACTTCACACGCGGTAGTGTTTTTAAAGGGAAAGTAATCGAAATAATCGACCTGGAAAAATTTTATGGATGATATGTTCTGAATGTCGATTTCGATTATTTTTTGATTAATCGCCCAGCCGTAGTCAGGTCCTATCAGGTTCAGATAGATATTTCAAGCAGTGTCTCTCTAGTCTGGTCAGTGTGAACCATTACCAAAGTGCCAGAATTTTTTAATTTCAATAAGTTTATGTCCAGAAAGTGCTTATTCGGCTTGGAAACATGGCACATTACAGCTTCCCTTGGAGAAATTTTGGCAAGGCAACCAAAAAAGAGTTGAAAAAAAAGGTTGTCTGTTCTAGCCAAAGCCCCACTTAGATGAGGGAATTAAATGTAAGCACCAACATAAAGAGCTTTATGTTTAGTCAACAATAAGGAAGGAACTGATGTAAGTGCTGGGTAAGGGAAGCAGAAGACTGTTGTGAATAGATTTTGGCAGCTGTGGAGTGCCGTAAACCTGTAATCACTTCAGAATGGTGGTGCATTTATGGGTGTTTATTGGTTTGTTGACAGTAAAAGTCATTTTTAAGGTCATCTGCCACAGTGCAATCTGGACATTCTTAAGGTTTTTGAAGGTTTTTCGTGTTTGACAGCATGATTTTAATTGCCAAAGCCTTAAAAAGATGCTGAACAGACAGAATCCTGAGAACCAATATAACTTACAATGAAACAGTATTATGTACATTGAGAAATCATAATGCATGCTACAGTTGTAATTTTTGTAATTTATTTTCTGTGTACCACTGATTTTTTGTATTTTATGTATTTTTAGCCAGAGTAGATCAAATTTTATTCTCAGAAAACTATTCGCCTCGCAACCTTCCGAGTTCCGTATCTCGGCGGGGAATTTAAATACATTTTCTTTAAGGGTAATGCATTTAAATAGATATTAAATGAAATTAAAGTGCTCTGGGAGCAGATTTGGGTGCATATTTAGGGCTTACACTATAATAATAGGCATTTTTAGGCATTTTTTTACCAAAACACAACAATGCGTTTTGTCACTATACATGGATGCTCTTAGAACATAACCCCCATGAAAAGCAGGGGTTTACGCCGTAAATTACTGTATTGTTGTAATACTTGGATGAAAATCGTTAGCAGTCAATAATTGCCTGAAGTCTGGAACCTATGGACATCACCAAATGCTCAGTTTCCCCCCTTGGGCTGCTTTGACAGGTTGTTACTGCTGCCACCTTGAGCTGCTGCTTGTTTGTTGGTATTTCTGCCTTCAGTTTTGTCTTTAGTTACTTTAGTTAGTTGGGTTGAAATCAGGAGGCTGACTTGTCGAATATTACATTTCTGTACTTTAAGAAACTCTTGGGTTGCTTTCACAGTATGTTTTGGGTCGTTATCCATTTGCGATGTTAAGTGCCTTCCAGTCGGTTTTGCAGCATGTGGCTGACCTAAGCCAAGAGTTTGGCCAGATACAGTTCAGAAATTGCCCTGCTACTTCTATCGGCAGTCACATAATCAATAAACACCAGTGACCCAGTTCCACTGGGAGCCATACATGAACATAACACCATCTCCACTGTGTTTGACAGACTGTGCTTTACACTCTCCATACTTTTCTATTCTCATTAATCTTGTCCAATTTGATCTTGGTTTCATCCGTCCAAAGAACCTTGTTCTAGAACCGGGCAGACTGTTCAAGTTGTTCACTGGCAAATTACATTAAGTAAGGTGTCTCTGGATTGTAAACTTGGACAGTGATACGTCCAGTGAACTGGCTCTGAGTTTTTCTTCACCTTTAAAAGAATTCTCAGGCATTAAAGTTTTCCGTCGCTATGGCAGATTTCCGTCAACTGGGGGCACTAAAGGTTAATAATGAGATTGATGCAGATCCGAAGGGGAAAAATGGGGAACGAGGGGTGGAGCTGAACAAGCTTCGGCAGACAAAGTTCTGGAAAGGCTATTTTTCTAAGATTTAATTACGATTTAATTATTTTTCCTAAAAATAAAAATAAACATTATGGTTTCGCCGGTTCTCTTAAACACTGATGGCTGCGGAGTAGCTACTGGCGGCGAGCTGTTTCTCGACACTTGTTCAAGCCACTTAATCCCCCATTTTTTCTCTGCAAAATAAGTGCGTGCATTTTACTCCCTAGACTTCCCTAACACACAATCTGTCTGACTTTGTTCATTTCTTGGTGGTTATGAGAGTGAAAATGTAGGTTTTAAACTCGATGAGAAACCACATAGTCTAAATTTCACCTGTTTTGACCCATTTACCCCCACTCTGTGGTACATGTGTAGAGAATGGGTAGGGAACCCCTAGACCCAGTCACACAGTGCAGGGCCCCCCGGTGGAGGGCCATCCATCCACTGAAGAGATCCAAGACCCCAAGGCCCGCCCCTAGCAGGGCGGATCCCATCACAGTGACCTAGCTGGTCACCCCCCGACAGGAGGCCGCTCTTCCCACCAAGATCTCATGGAACACCCCCGGCCTGACCTCTGACAGTTTTAAGTTGTGTAGAAAAAAAAAGATAAATAGAATAAACAGCCAAAACCTTTGACAGGTAGCATAACTAGCACT
>JBBPDE010216852.1:0-13929 GCA_037974605.1 Nannopetersius ansorgii
CAAGTTTTATTGTCATATACAGATAACAATGTAGCATCATTACTGTAATGAAATTCTTAGGCTCGTGTTCCCCCAAACTTTACATAAATATATAGAAGATAAAAAAATAGCTACATTAGCCTCTTTGTTCCAGTGTTTGGACTCCCAAAATATCCTGGCTCTCTGACTATCTACGTGGGAAATTGTGAAATTGCCATTTGACTGCATGTTTTTTTCCCTAAATAGTCAAATTTTAAAGTGTTCTGTATTTATTTCCTTAACATACACACACTATCTCTGGCAATGGAACCTTAACAGATCACCTGAATCAAGTGTGTTTCCACCAGAAGTGAATGCCTGTGAAGTACAATTACCTGAAATGACTGTGTTTCTGGAAGAATTCTGTTTCCAGTCTTGTGGCTTCAGCCAAGGAAATGTTCTCATTTATGTCGCTCTGGCCCCTGCATCGTACCATGATGTAACCCTTTTTCAGGGGGACAACCTTACCCTGCATAATCTGTAAGATGTCAGCTTCTGCTCCTTTATCTATCAAGTCGGGTTTTGTTAGGATTGCTGATTGAAGACAGTGAAAGGGAAGTATATGCAAATAAGTAGAATCCCACCAAATCCTCAAAGCAGGTGAAATTCAAATGACACACATGAATTCATACCTAAAGTTCTCGTTCCATTAGAATCCACACCCTGCGCCATCCTCAGTGCCTCGGTTGTTGCTATGTCAACATTGCAGGGTACAACAACCAGATTGATGGTTTCTTTCTTCTCAATAAATTTCAAAATAAGTCGTCTAATCTAAAATTAAGCATGAGAGATCAGAGGTTTGTCACCAAATTATTTTACTAAGTCTCAGATTTGTCTGTATAACACTATTTATAATATATATAATACAATATAAATATAGTATTTGCACCTGATCTCCAATATCTTCAGGTTGACCTTTTACAGGGACTCTGGTAATACCAGGGAGGTCAATCAGTGTGAGGTCGCAAACATCAGGAGATCTGATCTCCAAACTGATGAGTTCATCACAGATACCAACTCCATCTCCGGCAAGCATATTCTGGGCTATGGAAATTCACAGTGTTTGTAGTATTAAAAATGAATAGCATTTGTGAACAGCTGTGTAAATTACGCAGTGTATATAAAATAATAGCTTTGCTGTTTGAGTCACATTAAGCTTAGTCCTAATATGAGTACACAGGCTTTTGAATGGGGAAGAGAAATATAGTCAATGGCTGGGGTTTATTCCTGTCTTGGAAACTGTCTCACTGTATAGATAAATAACTGATTAAAGGTTATTCGGTCTTGGCAATTTTGAAAAAACTGAGCTGAAGGAACCTTCTGCCCAAAAGCACAGTGATGATATTTAATTTATTTGATATAGTTTAGAGGTGATATAGATAGACGTGCTGCCACCCAGCCAATCTTGACCTAACAATCTTTGTCATATATTTCTGTAGTTATTCAAAACTAAATGAAGAATACCGGATCACATGAGCATTACAAAATGAAGGCTTACTTACCCTTTCTGACATAACTCTCAACCTGTGCAGGGTTGGTGAACGTCTCTTGTACGTCTCTGTATGAGATAACAGCCGTCCAGGTGGTGCCAGCCATCTTCCGTAATTTCAGCTCCAGGGGACAGCGTGTGACAATACCTGAAAGAGAATAAAACGATTGTCTTTTGCTAGTGCACTCAACCCCATCTGCATTCCTTGATCTCCTCAAACTCGTGGCCCTTGGCAAAACGTCTGGGTGAAGTTACAGTATGTGTGCCTTTTTTATTGGCATTACATCTCAGAAGCGATCCAAAAAGAACACCAGCTGGTGGCGTGGGGGTTAGGGAGTTGCCCCTGTGAGCAGAAGGTAATGGGTTCAAATCCCAGGACTGCCCATGGCACCACGAAGGTACCCTAATGTAAGGAACTGTGCCTACACACTGATACCCTGGCACTGCATTGCTGGCTGCCCACTGTTGCATTTTGGTAAATGGATTAAATGCAGTGAACAATTTCTTGCTAATGTTCAAATGGACACTTACATTTAAAATACAAAGTCTTTACTAAAAATATATCATCTGTTAATTGTCACTAATATCAGAGAACGTCAAAGCAGTCAGAATAATGAAGATCCATCATCGGGTTTTAATGCATTCACAAATGAAGCATATGTTGTGCAGCCATTACATGTAAATGAAAAGGCAGATCTCACCGCTGCCTCTGGGTAATGCCACGCCAGAGAGTGCTTCTAAAACCGAGCTCTTCCCAGAGCTTTGGTCTCCAACAACAGCGATGGCCGGCAGAGCCAGATCCTTTTCGATGCCGATATGTCGTAGGTAGTCGATCATTTCAATGAATGGCCGCACATGTGACTCCCATTGTTTGAGGAACATTGCGCTCCTCCCTTCAATCGCATTATTTTGACAACTATTAAAATAGCATTTTATAGAAAAGTTATGACCAGCATGTTTGGATTGACTATATGAAGAAGAGAAGTAGTATTTGGTGATGATCTTACTTGTTCTCGTTCGGAGAATCAAATTCCAGTATTTCAGGTGGAGGTGAAACATCCATGTCTATAATAAATGCTGATATTTTCAACAAATTATGTACTGTGATACACCATGTAACAAGTCAGCAAAACTGAGTGAACCCCTAAACTGGTGTTATATTTGGTATATATTTTAAGCTAACTTATTCTACTAACTGTGTGCTATTCACAGGTTAGGAATTAAAAACATTTAAATTAAATTAAATATCAGACCAAATAAGAAGTAATCACAATACTGAAACTTAAATTGACATCGACTTTCAGGGACCCCCAAATGGTCCACATCTGGGGTTCTGTGAGGACAAATTTGAAAACCACAATCTTAAATTGCCAAGACTTTTAATCATACTCTTCAGTAACCAATAAATTTGTCCTTGTAGTCCATGTAGCCACTGAAATGGGGTTTAAAGGGTTAAACAACATGGTTAAACAACGTCACTGTTGTAGAACATTTTATTTATATCCATTAAATGTTTGTGCAATTTAACACAGACATGTCATGAAAAGAAATAGAAGAAAGCAATAAAAAAAAGCAATTTTAATAATATTTGGTAGACTGTTCCATGGCACCTACCGTAGATTCAGGATTTTGTAGACAGGATTTTGCAGTAGCTGCCGTATGATTTGCAAATGGACCTGAACATTTTCTGTCTTTATATAGTATGTAAGTGGCTAGTGTAATCTGGGGGATTTCCGTTTGGGACAGCAGTGTTTGTTATGCATTATAACTAACATTCATAGGGACACAGTCAGCATCACATGTTATTAATTTGAATAAAAATCAAGGAAGTCTAGAATGTAAATGTTGTGGCTTACCATACGATGCTGAAATGTCATTTTGACTTGGCTGTTAAGGGTAAGTGTATTTGGGAAGTGAAGTGGAAGTGATGCATTTGTGCCTGTTCTAATTCTAAATCTAAAATGTAAATGACCCCAAACCAAAGCACTGAGAAAAAAAAACTGCAGCTAACTGTTTTGCTATTAATTCATCTTTTAAAACTTCTCTATAGAAAAATGTATATACAAACATCACAGTACTTTTTGCTGTTTACTACATAAATATGAAAAAAAGTACAAAAAAAGTAAAGACATTTTTTCACTTCCTCTTTTGACACAAAAGCATAATTTACATGCAAATAGTTAAAAATAAGTCTGACTGGAGCTACTGGAGACAATAAATTTAGCATGAACTATTTTTTTCCTGTATGTAAATACATTGGGCTACAAATATGTAAGCAGAATAGCAGACGAGGGCAACGTGTGTATCTGCAATTTGATGTGTCAGTTAAATGTATACATTGTAGTCTAAAGGCTCATTATAGCATTTAATGACATATTCTGTTTGATGTGGCTAATTTGAATACTGGACAAACAATTCAAACGGAAAAATTGTTTGCAGGACATCACAGTGTAGCCTACATTGTGCAGATGTTTAAAATCAAATTCATCTTTTATATCTTTTTTTCTCATAAATAAACTTCTCTCTTCCATTTATGTTGATTTATGGTATTAACAGAGGTTTTTATCCAAAGCGACTTCCATTCCCCAACTACAGGGTTAAGGGTTTTGAAGGTAGGATTCAAACCTCTTGGGCCAGAGGCAAGTATCCTACCCACTAGGCCACCACTACCCGTTCACTCTTCCGTTTACGTGAGTTTTTTAATAGGGTTTAACAAAAACAGATTTAGTGAAAGTGACCATTTGTCATACATGAACACACCAATGCACACAGTGTGAACAGCACGAAATTCTTCCTCTACATTTAACCCATTCACCAAGTGAAGCAGGGGGGAGCTATGAACACGGCGCCCGGGGAGCAGTGTGTGGGACGGTACCTTGCTCAGGGTACCTCGGTGGTGCCTAGCAGTCTTGGGAATCGAACCTGGACTTTCTGGTCGCAGGGCGAATGCCCTAACCACTAGGCTACCAGCTGCCCCAAACAGTTAAGTTGCTGCATCGAGTGGGAATTAAATAATTATACAGAAGATCCAATCACTGTAGCCTGTAATTTGTTGCGAAAATTGAGTATGTTATTTTACATACTTATATTAGTTATTCTTATAGTACTTTTTTGAGAAATTAGATGCTAAATTGTTTCCTGAGTTTCCTGCATTCATATTGAGGGAGGAGCAATCACTAGAAATGTTTGGTGGTGATGTGCAGTGTCCCTCCCGTCACTCCCACAGATCCAGTCTAGCATCTACCAGCTATGCCTGTAGCCAGATTTTACTAAAATATCTTTTCTTGCATCCCCGTTTTAATGCCAAACCTGGCATTGATGATGATGACATAACTACATAATCCAGTTTTAGTGATCACCAAAAAGCTTTTTGTGTTTTTTTTTACTTGATTTCTCGTGTTCAACTAAGTGCTCAGATGAATTTACTTTAAGACTACATTCAGTACGTGTCTACTCCATACTATAAAAAATAATTATAACAATAGTTCATCCTTTTGTCATTTTCCACACAATAATTTTCCACTGTCATTGTTTATCATTTATGATTCTCATTTGATTTATTTGGGACTGTAGGTAAATTCTCTTCGTCTCTCAGCATTACAGCATTACAGCATACAGTGTCATAACTCTCAGAGTGGACCGCAAATTTTGGACTGAGCTTCTTTAAGCCGTGCTATACGCTGGAGCAGGTCAGCCCTCTTGCGCCCTCTTTCTGTGCCTTCAGTCAGTAGTTTCATCACATCTGCACCATCTCGCAAGTCCATCATCTGATCACGTAGTATTTTAGCTGCTTTCTTCAGCATGAAGTGCTGCAGCAACATTGGAATGTAGTCCGTCAGTCTCTGGTAGACAATCTGGCAACAACAAAGCATTATTCTTAATTTATATGACACCACAGAAGGAAATGTTACAGAGACATGCTAACATGTGGTTTTGTGTGCATGTACATTGCATGGCGTGGATAGTGACCACATGATGTACTCAATTTATCTAATAGTGCACTGAGGCAGTGCAGGAACTTTTCTGCTCAAACACACCCACTCCTGTTCAAATGTTAATTAGCAGGTTTGTTTGGTCCGTAAGAGCAAAATCAACAGTGCTGGGTTCTGGTTCTTAGTTCCCAACCACTAATGCATTTCTAATGTATACTACAACACGAATGTTTAGAATCACATTGTTATTTTACTATACAATAGTATTTCTATAATGCAGTTCAAATAGTATAAACTAGAAACCATGTTTTGGGAACAGTAAGAATATATTAAATGAATACTACTACTCCTATAATAATAATAATAATAATAATAATAATAATAATAATAATAATAATAATAATAATAATAATAATAATAATAATTTTAGAATCTTCATTTATATATATACAGTAAACCCCCGCAAACTTGCAGTTCAGAATTCACATATTTTTTCTTGAAACCAAACTGATAATTGTTTGTGGAAATCCCTGCAAATTTGCGGAAACTGCAGTATATAATACATGGCAATATATCATTTCTCATGTATTTTAGTGCTAAATTAGTCTTTTTTGTAACAGAATTTTGTAGCAGAAATATTAACATAAATTCAGCTACATTTCCATTTGAAATATAACTGTACATTTTTGGTACTGTCCACTGCATATTTGCATATATATATGCAATGAAGTTGGTTATATATTGATGACAGCAAGTTTTTCAACTGACAGCATGTTTGTTTGTTTTTTGCGTGATTCAATAGAAAAACAATTACAAACATGGTTTAGTGAAGTAAAAAGGTTTTTCTATGGCAAAGCTCAAAGAATGATTTGTGGAACATTTTTAGAGTCAAGGATTATATCTAGTCCTGGAATGCATGGAATTAATTGGAAGGAGAATGTATTCCAGAACTAGACTATATCACTGTCTGGGAAATCAAACCCAAATATTTTTGATGTGATGTGAAACCAACCTCGTAGTACAGGACAAACTTTTCTGGGATGAAGGTTCTGGCATCAAGTGCAGCACATGCACTCGATGAGTAAATACCATCGTCATCATAAAAGGCCTCATCACTTAAATCAGTCTGACTTGAGAGTTTGCCTAGTTTGTGCTGCATGATGCTATCCTGAGTAAAAACCAGCTGCTCCATGTCAATGAACTCTTTGATCCTGGTCGTCACCTGCTCTTCTTGATTTGACTGAATGTCTTCAATCTTTGCCTATGGAATAAATGAAATGTTGTTTCATTTCTCATCTTCATATTTATTTGATTTGTGCCAGAATTAAAACAGCTAGGCACTGAAATATGTATATGAAAACTTGATGGATGTGGTGGTGTTTATGGACATGGGCATGTTTAAAACATGTGGCCAGATTTCTACCAATGGAAGATATGGCCAGATTTCTATCATAATTTTCATAATGTTAAATAAATAATACACTAGAAGCGACAGAAAAAGCTCTTTGCGTCATAGAAGAACCACCTTTTATTCCCCAAATAACCATCTAATGGTCTTTCATAGAAAAACACATTTGTAAATGAGTATGTGAATAGAACCTTTTCTGAAGTTTAAAATTTGAAAAATGTAAAGAGTTAAGGAAGAATCTATCAGTTGGGTGGGAAAGTACTTATACATGTAACTAAATGGACCTTATTCTTTTAAACAAAATTGTTTTGTATGACCAGTACAACAGTTTAGATAAGGTTCTCTATGTTCTAGGTAACTGGTTCCCCAACTTCTGCAACTTTCTAAGCAACAAAACTGACTATAAAAGCTTATGCAGCCAAAAGGATTTAACAAATCCAATTGTACTTTTCTGACATGTATAATGAGATTTCTGATATTTTCTGTTGGATGCATTATAGCACTTTTCAAAATCCTTCGTTTTGCACCCGCCACACACTTTTTGTTTCCTGGACAAAAGCTGAGACGAGCATTCAAGCAAAATTAGAAAGCACTTTACCAGACCAATCTATGAGATAAACACAAATTTTAAAATGATAAAACAAAGAAATTTGTTGTATTTAAAATTAAGTTGGGATATGTTTCTATTTTTAAAGATTGTTTCAGTTTAAAAATTGCCTCCACAGCAGTAACACGATGTTCTAATCGGAGGCCACTGCACTTTCAATGTTATACTCATGGAGAATCACATCATGTTATTCAGACATATTTAAATAAAAAAAAAATTGCAAACTCACCAAGGCTGTGCATTTCAAAAAAGGGAAGTTCTCAAATGAAGTTTCACACACATTTTTAAACTCGTCTTGGATGATCTCTGATAACAAAAAACAATTGTTTTTCACCAATTGCTAAACATGCTTCTGCATAAAACTGCCAAGTCATAATTAATCTCAATGTGCACTGATGTAGCTCACCTCTGATGATCTTCAGTGTTTCCATAGCAGGTTCTTCAAGTGTTTTAACATGCTTTTTGACTAAGGACTCCAAAGAGTTATAGTCAGAAAATGTTAGCAGCTCCCGGCCACGGTGCAGGTCATCATATTTATTGATCATTCTCTCAATGGCTTCTTTGACTTAATTTAGAATTCAGAACAGAGGCAGAATCAAAAGTGATCAGTTTCAGTGTGAACACTACGTAGTTAAGAAGCAAAAAATTTTGTGTGATAGACATCAAGTAAAAGTACAACAAAACGTAAAAAAGCTAAAGTGAAGTAAATAACCAGACATATGACAACCTTTGCATTTGAATAATCAATCTTACATGTTAATTGACTCGTCTTTAAGTATCCATCCCATTGTTTGAAGACTGGGCGTAAGAGGGCGTATAAGTTTGCGTTCTTTGAATCCCCTGTTCTTGCCAGTTCATAGATTTTATCACTAAACTCAATTATAACCTGCATAATAGAAAAGAAGAGGAAAAATGAATGTAGTCACAGTAAAAGATCTGTAACTGAAGAACTTAAATATGAAACCAATAGAAACCAAATCAGTGGCATAAAACCATGGCCAAACATTTTGATTCTGGAGTTCCCCTTCAGTGCACAATGAAATATTTATCAGCTAATTATCACTTGATCCAAACATTTAGGTCTTTCCCAATTAAGGTGGGTGTGAGGAACCACTAAAACACTCTCTAAGTGGATGGTCTTTTTAAAAATAAGACATCTGTGAACCTTTACAGTTTAAAGAACTTCCACATATTGTAAACCACAATTAAAACTTTTTTTTACTCAGGGAATCCTATATCTCCGAGCTAAGAACCATATAGGAATCATTATTTGTAAAGAACAGTGTGAAAAAATAAATTTTCTAATATGAATCTCAATGGTGGGTCCATGTATCTTGAAAACAGAAGGAAGATGTTAGTCGATATTAGTTCTAGGAAGCTAAATAATGTGTTTGTATTCATTAACCTCGACACCAGTGACTAGACCAGCAGTCACAAGTTAATATGCCCAATATGAGGGAGATTCCCAACAGTTGTATGAGGGATATCTGTGATGGATGCAGGGTATTATAGTGAGGGAATGTTGAAACAGACAAAAACAGAACATTTCTGTCCATCCAGTGAGGCTAACAGATGCAAAGCTGTGCTACAGAATGTTACAGAATATGGCAAATAACATTCTAGTTTTAGGCCAAACCTCTTTCTAGCAATAGTTATCAAAGAGCAAACTGAATCAGGTGTTTAAAAATGAGTTGTTTTTAGGTGCAGCCTACCTGACTCAAAAAGGGTCCCATCAAATTGTGCTCCAGTGGAGGGCCCTTTTCATACTTCTTTAGCTCCTCTTGCAACTGAGATAGGAGGCTACGGATTTGATCTGTCAAGTACGGAAGGGAGTTCTGCCGAAGAGACAACATTCTGTTTATAGAATATCTTAATAAAACTCAGTTCACAATGAACAGTGCTGCACGTACCTTAATATGGTCAACCAAGTCACTGGTGAGCTTTCTTGCCAAGCACTCTGTGGTAGCTTTATCTTGACTCAAAAGTGAGCTGAGAGAAATGTTTAGTGTGGGAACATTATAATATATAATTGAATCATATTAATTAATGATGGTTGTTGGATAGAATGAAGCAGTACCTAAAATATAAGTGGTCCTTGAAGAAATCTCTCTCAACCTGCATGGCCTCAGTCAGAGAGATGTTATCGTTGATGTCCTGTTGACCTCGGCATCGCACAATGATGTATCCTTTACTGAGAGGTATTACTTTGCCCTGGACAATTTTTAAAACATCGCCTTCTGCTCCTTTGTCGATGAGATCAGGTTTCGTAAGGATTGCTGTAAGATGATTGATTACATTTTATGAGCCAGTGAGCCATTTGTGTACTATATATGAAACTGCATCGTGCCTCCTGGTCAAAAAAAGACAGTACCTAGAGTTCTGCTTCCATGAGGATCCACTTCCTGCGCCATTCTCAGTGCTTCTGTCGTGGCTATGTCAACGTTACAAGGGACCACAACTAAATTGATGGTTTCCGTTTTCGTGATGTATTTCAAAATGAGCTTGCGGATCTAGAAATGTGAAAATGAGATAATAAACCTCTGGGTTTATTATTTAATTCAGCTTTTCTATAGTTAAATGAGAACTGAAAACCTTTAAAGTAACAAACTAGCATACAGTCTTTAGCATACAATTATAAAGCGTAACTCAGATTTTAAAAAAATCAGCACATTTTAATGACGAGTATATAAATAATTACAGCAAAATGAGCTGTTCTAGAGAAACATCCAGAATCAGATTTGTTCACAGAGGTAGTGACAGGACACAGACATCTATATATATATATATATATATATATATATATGTAGGCAAATAGAGATTCACTGGTGATCTTGGATGATTAAAATATTGGTAGCATTTGTACTGTAGACAACTTAGCCTTGGTTCCTATCACCACTGCTGTAGAAGTGATAAGTCTCTTTGTCATAAATTAATCTGAATGACTTTGTTTATAAAAGAATTGTTGAAACCAAATGGAACCAGGCTGTGTTATTTCAAGAACTATTTTTGTGCTATAAAGAACTTTTCATGGTTCTCTGTAAACGAGATGTGTGAATGTTAGGAATGTTGTAAAGGTTAAATACCTTCCACATAATATAAAAATTCTTCACCCAGAACCAAGAACTTCCTTGCCCTCGTTCTGCTCACCTGGTCACCGATGTCATCTGGCTGACCTTTCACAGGTACTCTGGTTATTCCAGGGAGATCAATCAGAGTGAGGTCACACACATCAGGTGATGATATTTCCAAAGTAATCAAGTCATGGCAGATCCCAACCCCGTCTCCAGCCAAAGTGTTTTGTGCTGTTGAGCAAATCACACAAAAAATATTCAAGAAAGCCCTGTGAAAGTTTTATATGAATAAAAGATTTTCTAGGAACATATTGTTGTGGATGGATTCTTGCCTGTTCTCACCAGGTTCTCCACCTCTGATGGATCATAAAATGTTTCTGAATGACCTTCATATGAGATTTTCCCCTCCCATCTCCCCGTTTTTTTCCTCAGTTTTAGCTCCAGAGGGCATCGAGTGACGATACCTTAGATATCAACGTGAAAATAAAACTCATCAGACATAAATAAATCTGTAAATCAGTAACCAGTAACCAGTAACCAGTGAAACAGAAACTGCGTTGATGGGGTTGTTTTTTTCAATCAAGACAGAATTTTAAAAATACGGTTCTTGGAATGAGCTAAATTTGGTGCTTTAGAATCTACTCAATAATGCATTTTAATAAACTTATTAACTAAAGTTCCTAAATATCAACTGAACTGAAATAAACCTAAATGGAACTGAACTGATTTAAATTTGACTTAGACAGAATTTTTTCCCATAAATTTCTTAATGCAAAGCTTGTTATATATATATATATATATATATACAGTTGTGGGCATATATATAGTTTATCATATAGTCTAGACCTGATTGTCTTTCCTCATATTCTATTCAGCCAACAATAAAAACCCACATTTTGTAATGAGGTTATGAGAAAATGAAAGTACCGCTGCCTCTCGGTAGGGCAATTCCAGAGAGGGCTTCCAGAACAGAGCTCTTCCCAGAACTCTGATCTCCTACTACAACGATGGAGGGCAGATTCAGATCCTTGTCAATCCCAATCACCCTCAGAGAGTCAATTAACTCAATAAAAGGCCGAACTTCATTCTGCAAGTGGCTCTGGAATGTGCTGTCTCTTTCTGAGGAAGCAGGTTTGCTTTAAAAACAGAGGAATAGAAGGTTATTAGCAGCAATTAAACATAAAAAATATACGTTTTTTAGCTGAAATCAATGGTCACTGCTTACCCATCAAAATCTTCCCGAGACTCCATTGATTTACCTACAAATGAATGAAAGAATGAAGGATATTACAGATCTTCAATGTACTGCAAAAGAAGCAAAAATAGCCTTTGAAATATAATTTCAATCTCACAAGACTCTAAATAGTATCCAGGACTCTGAAAAAAGTAATGGGTGTAAAGAATATGTACTGTATGCTAAAAAAGGAAAAATTTACAATTACTTACTGTTATCAAGTAATTTGTAGGCCTCCAGCGTAGACAAACGCACAACACTGAGAAAGATGACTTGTCTACCAGTTAAATAGCTCGTAACTGCTTTTATGAGGCTGTCCCAAGGCAACAAAAAGGCCAAAGTTCTTCAAGCATGTGCTTGTTTTATCATGGATCGAACTTAACTCAATGGTGGGGGTGCCGCTTAAGGCACCATAGTTAAACATTGATATTGATAAAAGGCACAGAATGTAAAGAACCATTTACCAACAGTCCCACCAGGGTTTGATCAAGTTCCCTGTTCGGATCAACCCAAGCTCAGAAAGCAGCCAGTCACTTTCAGCTCTCTTATGTTTATTTATAGAAATTGAGAAGCCTATACTCTGTAAGCAATTTTAGATCTGCAATTTTGATTTAGAATTGTAACGTGAAAATGTTCCAAATATTCACTGTTCGACCTTTCTGTTTCACTCTCGCAAAGCTTTGAAGATTCTCGTGGCAACTGGGCTGGGTCTTGTCACTTTGTACCAGAAAGTTACTCTCAGCTATATAGTCATGCTGATTACACACAGACTTCCTTCCAGAATAGTCTCTTAGGGTGCAGGGGGGTTAAATGTGAGATCACACCGGGAAAGGGAATTGAGAACATTTATTTTTCAAATATTCTAACATTTCCTGTTTGTCACGACCATGTGACCAAAATGAGAAGGTCCATAAACTGAACTTGAACTGGGTTACTGGCATATCCCAGGCTTAACTGCTAATTTGCAAAGATTTAAAAATGCTAGGAATAAATCTCCAGAAATAAATCAACATAGTAGTTTCTGCGTTATAATATTTCAATAAAATTTATGTTTTAATAGTCCTGATGTTTGATTTGACCCTATGAGTTATGTTCATGCACAGTGTTATATTCTATTGTACTTTGAAAGGGGATGTATTGTGACGATCCGGCACTGTGGGGGTTAATTGGGTTTTTGGCGGGCTGCTTGGGGTGAGCTTAGGGGTGCCACGTTTGGGCCATCGCCGTGGCGACTGGCGGGTTTTTGGGGGGGTTTGTAGGAGGGGAGGGGCGGCCCAGGGGCAGATGGTTTTGGGTTTTTGGAGAGTGTGGACTGGAAAGAGGACAGAGAGGGAGAGCGGGCCAGCACGGCGGCTGATGCCCCCGTGGCTGTGAGGGTGTTCTGTGTGCTTGGTGCTGTAGGAATTGGTCAATAAAAAGTTAAAAGGAATTCTCTGAGTGTGTGTGTCGCCTTCCTCCACCGGTCGCCACAATATTATGCAAAACTCACTTTTTGCATCCTTTTGTATTTCCATTCGGGTCTCTACTTCTTCACACTCCAAGCATGAAAAAAATCCATCCTTTTTCTGTGAGTCAATTGAAAGATTTTGGTGTAAGGAATCATATGCTATGATGTCAGAATAAGGAATTTTGCATAGAATCATCCCTCATTTGTTGAGCCCCCACCCACTAGATTAGTGGATCCGCCATTTTGTCTGCTGGTTTTACAAGCACGCATAAGATGCCGAACGCTATGGCTACAGGCAGAGTCAAGTCACCTATGAAGTGGTGTGTTCGTCTTGTTCTGCGTCCAACTCGGGGTTGAACATATAGGGCTGGATAGGCCTCTGTTTTCATTTTGAAAGGGAAAACCAGAAGCATAAAGTTTTCAAAACCCAATTCACATACGCACACAAACCTAAGTCATAGCTGACTTAGCTGACTGATGGTTGGAGCTTAGTGACCAGGTAACAAACCCTCTGGATCGGCTGGGCTTTATACTCACAGACAGATTCAGACAACCAATCACACAACACAGACAATAAACCCAGTAACAAGAATCACTTAAACTAAACACAAGTGGACATGCTAATCAGATTAGCCACACTACAACTCACCATACTGATAGAAGTGCACATACAGCTTGTCCCATATAAACTGTGTCTGTTCCCCGAATAGTGAAAAATAAGAA
>JBBPDE010216867.1:3088-13927 GCA_037974605.1 Nannopetersius ansorgii
ACTGTCTGATGCGATTGTGACTGTGGTAAGGTGGCGTCTTCGGATTTGGAGGTTTAGTTTAGTTAGAAATGGAAACATCTGAGTGATTGAATGTGGATACCTTTTTATATCAGGCTCTTCTCTGCAGGATGTCAAAATCAGAACCAGACCAATCTTATCCCTACTACCAGGTTTGTGGAACATCCAGTTGAGTCCATCCCTGTGTCTGAAAAGTGCACTCATTCACTATGTAGGGCACTATGTATCATCTGTGGGCAAGACGAGACATGTGTTTATGCGACAGAGATCAATTGTAGAGATCTGGCACTATTTAAGCAACAGTAGTGAACGTTGGGATGTTACGTTTTTACTAAGTTAGCCCTCTATATGAACAAGTGCACGAATGAACAAGTGTACTTTACGGATACAGCTCATGTGTGAGTAGCCATTGTCCAAAGAATTCACAGTGAACAAGTGGACAGGGTTTCCTTGAATTGTCCTGAGACTGGCGTACAACCAGAAAAAGGTGAAGATGATGACATAAGCCTTCATTAGCCCCACAGGGTTTTTTGTTTTTTTTTACGGCAGAAAGTGGACAAAACAAAGCAGCGAAAATTATAAAACAATACAATAGAAGGTATACCTACAATAAAGCATATATAAAATGTGGATGTGCGAATTGGAACAAGTTAAAAGACAACAATGAAAATGTCTTAACTGGAAGGACGACATGGGATCGGAACTTCGGCTGTTAGGGTCCCTGCACAAGTCGTCTGACAAAATAAATAAAAATATGGCGTCCTTTCTCCTGGGTGCTCTACCCAGTCCATAATGCGTCTAACACAGGGAATGCCCTGGTGCGTGAAAAGGGAACTCTGGACATTGTATGGGCTTCATGGCAGATTGTTTTTATCCCTTTTTTTTTTTTTTTTTTAACTTGGTCATATTTAGGAATATGCTGCATCAGCTCATTGGTCACAGAATGGATTAAAACAAGAGCGTAGGTGGTACCCTCGATGCGGAAGTGGTGATATCAGATGCTCAGTTATGAGGCAGAGTGCACCACCAGTTAAATGTTTGGACACGTCTTTTCATCCAGTTTTTTTTTTTGTAATTATTTTCTGCATTTTAGATTAATATAATAAACTAAATGGTGAAGGAACACATGAAATTCTGCAGTAAACTGAGAGTTATAGAAACCAGTATCTATTCTGTAATTTTTTTTACTTAGTACAGTGGTACTTGCCATAATGTGCAGCAGAACCGTAGTGGAACAGGATCACTAACTGTGAACCAACCCGACCCTCACAACTGATGATCCCAAACACATTAAGGAGAAAAACTCCACTAATGAACTCTTGATGAAGAAACTCCTGTGAAACACCATTCCAGGTCAATTCCTCATGAATCTGAGTGAAAAAATGCCAAGAGTGTGCGAAGCTGCCATCAGAGCAACAGGTGATGTTTTCAATATTAATCTACAATGTAGCTGATAATAAAAACAAAGGGAATCATTGACTGGTCGTGTGTGTAGTCGCTGTTCTCACACTGGTAACTTGGTGAGAGGGACTTGTGTGTAAAAGTTCCCACGCCTTCTTTGGACTGTAATGTACATGAACTGAGAGGGCGCTGAACTGACAGGGATTCTTCTAGAGGCAGCTGGTGGCCTAGTGGTTGGGCAGTTCTCCCTGCGATTAGAAAGTCTGGGTTCGATTCCCAAGACCGCTGAGCAAGGTACCGTCCCCAAACACTGTGTTCCTGGTGTTCCTGGCTGCCCACTGCTTCACTTGGTGAATGGGTTAAATGCAAAGGTTGTATTTCGTGCTGTTCACACTGTGCGCTGTGGTGTGTTCATGTATGACAGAATGGTCACTTTCACTTTTTCACTGAAGTTATTTGTGATCGCTACTGCAGTCGCACTATTGTTCTCATGTTTTATTTGTATTCTTTTTACACCCGAAAAAGACGCCGCTTATGGCCGGAGCTCTGTTTTTGGAGCTGCTCCAACGTCAGAACGTTAATATCTGTAGTTGTGCTTGTAACTTTGAATAGTTGATCAGACGCCTAAGTATTGATAATTTTAAAAAGTGTATGGAAAGAGAAATAGAGAAATGGTCAAGTCACCTTAATGTGTGTCATAGCGAGAGTCTGAGGGTCCTGGAAAGTTGTAAAAAGCTTTAAAACCCCAATGTGAAGTAACAAACATGGAGCAAAACACACTCTGGGACACAACAGCACAGCTTAAAGCTTAGTTATATAAAAAAAATGTGACCCTTTGTTGTGGTTTAATTAAAAATGGAGGGTGATTTTAAGGTGCCGGTAGAGTTTGTATGTTCAGTTTTGTCTGAGGGTGAGGTACTGACACCCTCCTTGTTGTGAAGTATCGACACCCTCTCTGTTTTTGATGAATGTCTTTATACACCACCTGTGAAACAATAGTAACCACCTAGGAACACCATAGCAACTGTCTGGCTGCACCACAGCAGCCACCTGCAGTGCCGTAGCAACACCATGACCATCTAGTAACAGTCACAGTTACCGTAGCAACTATGCCGTCACACTTTGCGTGTAGTTGGTGCCGTTCTGCTTTTCTGACCCTGCAGATCTCTGCTGGGTCACACAGACGCTCTCGCTTCATGTAACAGCTGAGAAGCGTCCAGACGCCTTTACCAGCACCCGGCCTGCCAGAATCACTCCGCTACTCTGGGTCTGATGCGCATGAATGTATGTTTATGTGAATGAGTTGGATGTTTGACTATAACTACATGTGAATCTTCTCCCAGTCAGCTTTCTGGGTATGAAGGACATAAAAGAAGGAAGCAGAAACTGATTGGTGCATTGTTTGGTGTGTTTTAGCCACTCTCGGTTTAGAATTCCTGGGTTTCATAACTTGAGTTTATATCACCAGAACGGAGGCCTTGGCGCAAAGAAGTCACCATTTCAGACGATATTATTTACGTTGGTATGGAGCTAGTATGGGCACCCATCTCTCTCTAATCTCACCTGGCTGGGCCGCTGTGGTTAGGTAAGGTGTTTTCTGGGTCGGTGTGTAACACGAACGCTCTCGCTGTGTCTCTCGGGCGAGCTTTGGAAGGATTAGTGTGGTAAACCTGTCAGTGTTGTGCATGGAGTCTCCACCACTGCTTAAAGTCACACTATCCTGTTGTCTGATTAACCATCCTCCTGTTCTGCAGGCCCACGTTTTTGTGTTGGTTGACTTGCCTTTTTGTTTTTGTCATTTTTATTATTGAATTTTCACATTTGAATTTTAATACTATTAATGTACTTTGTGCAAAGTACTTTGTTGCATTCACATGTATGGAAGGTGCTTTATATTATTATTATTATTATTATTATTATTATTATTATTATTATTATTATTATTATCCTATCACTGCCGAACCAAGGAGGGATCCAGTTACAATTTGGACCGACCACGCTCCTCTTCAGCAGAACTCGCTCCCTGCGCTGCTGATTTTACCTCTCTGCTGGGAATGCCTGAATGGATGTGAGGCTGGTGGCCTGTGTTGTCTTTTTGCATGTTTGTAGCTTCTGTGTTTCTCTCAAATGGTGCCAGTATGTTACTTTTTTTTAATAAACGAACCCAGACCTTGCGCTCCTGAGAGTCTACGAGGAACTCTTACGTAATTCTTCTCACGCGGGTCACACACCGCCTGCCTCCTCCCCCACACGTCCATGCTGTCCCGCTCCTGTGCGAGATGATACGTTGGTGTGGACACGCGGCGGAGAGATGGGGGATGTCCTGGATCCTGTTACTGAGGCGAACCTGGCCACTGTGTGCGCCCAGGACCGCGCCAGGCCCGGCTGCACAGCCGTCACCAGGGTCTTCTCACTTAGCAGTTACAGAAGTCCTCCATCATATTTTTGGTGTGCACTTGTAATGCAGCAGAAATGTTATTAAGCCTCTGTTACTTTTCTACGCCTGTATTTATTTTAATCGTTTAAGAAGGAAATGATATGTTAGCCCCCAGTGGATTCTAAGAATAGGCTGTAGATGTGGTCATTATGAGGTGAATGGCCCCTTCCTTCACTGTGTGGCAGCAGAAAGTTGTGTGTGTGTGAGTGATGGTTGCTGTTAAGTAGGACAGCACAGGATCAGGCTAGACAGCCAGCAGACTGCAGCTCCAGCTCTAAATTTATCCCACCTTAAACCTCACCTATGTGTGCAAACACGTTTGTATTTGCTTGTCTGTGTAAGTGTACACTCTGGTAAACGTTCCAGAAATGCTCTTTTCTTTCTGTTTCTCAGATTTTGTTGTACTAGAAAAGAGAAACTGTCAAACTGCACACAACGGCTAGTTTAAAGACAGTCTGCCTGTGTTCAGTAAATCGGGTCCCTGCCCCGTCTCTGGAACACAGCTGTGTGCATTGTGGCTGTTTTGCCCCTCACAGGTCCGGACGCCTGTTTATTTTTCTGTTTACATTGCTGTGCTAATTTGGCACAGTGCACTCTTAACATCCCACTTGCACACGTATGTGAATCTGTCAGACTGTTTCTTCACTTATAAGTTCTTATTATAACTTAATACACTCAATTAGCTTTTATATTTTACCTTCATCTTGTTTCTTGGTTAAATTGATTTACTCCCATATAGGCCACGCCCACACTTACACAGGGTTTCTCTAAACTGAGGTGTTTGTGTGTTCGTCCACAGATTAAAAATACGCCGTTTTGGCCTTTCCTCCACACGTAAACGCCGTTTTGGTTCCGTTTGGAAAAACTGAAATTTTTGAAAACTCCGGCCAAAGCGGTGATTTCTGAGAAAAACGCAGATTTAGAAAAACAGAGCGTTTGGCGTCAGACTGTGCGCCGCTCATATGCCGTCACAGTATGCGCCGCGTTTCCATCAGGTTTCCAGAGTCCGACTGCTCTCAGCATGGACAGGAGTTCTGGCCTGTTTACAGTCAGGAGGAGTTTCTGTCCCTCCAGTATAAAGGACCGAGACGTCAGAGTTGCTTCGGACGCTCTCTGGGAACGACATACCCCTCCAAGGCTTCTGATTGGTCACCAGTGCTGTACTGTTTAAGTTTATAGCGCCACCTGTTGCCTTGGCGAGCTTTTGATTTTTTTGTGATCATGTGTGGACAGAAGTTTTTATTAACGAGTTTTTTTTTTCTTGATTTGATTAAAAGATTTGATTTAAAATGTAGAAAACATTTTGATAATGTTGCAGTGTCATTACACAGTGGAGGGTTCAGGATACATTGCTCTGCGTGTTGTACTTCTGTAACTATGCGTGTAATGAAGCATGTTTCCGCTGAATCCTGCGCTCTTTGATGTGAGACTCGTACAGTGGGAACGCGGTTCTGTACTACAGTAGCTTTTCCCAGCAACACATCTGTTAGACGTCAGTGTGAGCCAAGCCCACACATACCAAGTCAAAGAAGGCAGATAGGCTCTACGCCTCTTTTATTACACAAACAGAGAAACAAGTCCGACCCTGTCTTCCTCCCACACGCGTTAAATCTCAGTGCTCTTGTTCCCAGCCTGCGGACCCAAAACCCGAAACCTTGTTTTAATGATCAGAGCCGCAGCTGCAGCCTCTGTCCCGTCCTCAGACAACCAACTCGGAAACATTCCTCCTCCCTGAGGTGGCAGCGTCCCACTAGCCTCCATTCTGCTCCTCTAGAACCCCCCCAGCTGTCCCCCACCCACGGGACGCAGAATTCCTCACATTCCACAGCCTCTGACATTCTTACTTCCTCTCTCCCTCACACACACCAGCTCCAGAGACCTCTTAAGGTCAGGTTAGATTGCTGAACCGTGTCCATCTTCCCTTACTTTATATCTCTGATACCTGCGCTGTGAGTTCTAGCTATAAATCTACTTATTTATCACGTCCGTGCTGCTGGGTCTTAGTCATTCAAGGTTCCAGATAGTTATACAAGTACAACACGTAGTGAAATATATCTTGAACCTTCTGTTACGGCATTATAAACAATAACACTGCAAAAACTCCTGATATAACCAAGACTCGCAAGCTTATTTCTAGCCTAAAAGTCAGCTTGATCTAGAAACAAGTGAGATATTTACTCTTGGTAAAATTTAACAGTCTTAATAATCTTACAAAATGTGCAATATAGTCTATTAAGTCTCCTATATATGTATTATTGTCAAAACTAGCTCAAGAAGACTTTTATTCTAGAAATGTCTTAGTTATTTGCAGTGAAGTGCAAATTTGAGTTTAAGAACAAATCTGAACATTTTGAAAATAATACATGCAATAAAAATGTTTAAAAGTAAGGACAATTCTATATTTAGAAACACAAATCTGAAAATGTATAAAACACAAAGTAAAACGACTTAAACAAGGAGGAACACGTTATTTCTGTCGCCACATAGACTGGTCTGTTCTGGTACAGCGTCCACTTGAATGTCTCACTTTATTTGGGTTATGTATTTTATTCTGTGTGTTCCAGTGACGGTTATTCTTTTCTTTCCTGATTCCTCTTTGTCTTCTGTATTTTCTGTATATAAGATTTAGATTGTTTACTATATTGCATTGTTCTCACACACACACACACATATATATTTACATATATATATGTATGTACTATATATACACGTATATTCATACATATATTTATAAATAGTATAAACATATATGTAAATTACTATATATATTTGCTAACATTTATCATTTATCTTAGTCATAAATATTGTAGATTGTATATTACTGTATATTATATTTGCTCAGCATATTGTTTATTGTATCTTCTAACTATTGTTGTTGTTTTTTTTACTGTGTTGTACTTGAGAGACACCATGTACCGGAATCAAATTCCTTGTATCTGTTCGCTTGGCCAATAAAAGCGATTCTGATTCTAATTCTGATCTTAAAGGCATGAAGGAAATGAATGCAGTGTTGTATCGCAGGTTAACTAAATATTTGATCTTTTATGTAATATAATATACTTATTTTATTACGCATCGTCTTTGATATTGCTGATGAAGTCCACAAGATGGCACAAGACCTCTTTCTTGTTGCCTCCTCACCCTTCTGCTCCCGTTTCCCACCACTGCCTTAGTTTTACTGTCTTTTATCTACGAGATACATTTTATACTTGATAGTAAAGTGAGGCACGGTGAGACACCAACATGTGCATTTCTGGAAATGGTTATTCATTTGCTGAATTTGGGCCGTACTGTAATTAGAGCAGCAGTGGCACTGTGTTCCTTAAACGAAAGGAGTAAATTATATTAATTGTTAATTGATTAAATGGTGCTCGAGCTCATGTTTGCTTTGTTATGCCTTAATCAGGTCAGACTGCTGGAGTCGTGTTTGGGACACAGCCGTGCTTCTTGGTTAATGGGTTGAAACGAAGCAGGGCAGCCTTTAAATTCAAAGAGTTCAGTGTTTTTCTTTCTTTTGGCCCAAGTTGTCTTTGTTTTTGAAGTGAGGTTGTTGTGCTTTGGTCTTACCCAAAGGGGCCCCGCCAGGTCACCTGTTAAATTCTGGAAACCAGTTTGAAGCTTTGCTGAAGGCGTCCTCACCCAGTATGTGTTGGTGTTTCATGTGTAACTGTTCTAATGTGGGAATGCTGGACTGCAGCTTCCAGAGTTGCATCACAGGGCAGCAGCCAATCAGCAACAAGGAGAAATAACACTCTCGGATAGGCTACTTTCAAACCTCCCGTCCCAAGATGCCTTTTTCTGTTTCTCTCCATTTGTTACAAGATTAGTAAATTATATTTTTATTACTAAATTATCACTAAAATGCATGAAAAATAATGCATTGCCATGAAAAAAGCAAAAGAACATTTCAGAGGGTGTCTGCTGTTTCTGTGAATTTGCGTGAGTTTTCACAAACAAGTATTACTTCGGTTCTAAGAAAAAACTTCGCAGAGGTCGACTGTGTAGTGTGTCCACATTAACTTTCTCTCTCTCTGTCTCTGTCTCTGTCTTTTTCCGTCTCCAGCGAACACCTTTCCTGCTCTTTCAGCTTCTTCCTGCATGGTGACAGCAATGTGTGCACGAGTGTGGAGATCAACCAGCACCAGCCCGTGTACCGGCTGGGTGAGGAGCACCTGACGCTGGCCCAGCAGGCCTCCAGCCCTTTCCAAGGTCAGTGTCTGTCTGGGGCTGCATGCTGTTCTCTTCCCACCAAACTTTATTTGCATGATTTTCCTAACATTACAGCATACATTCAAAAGACCAGAAAAGACCTAAAGAGGATCTAAAAACAATTGTATAAAAAAACAATCATTTTGATGGAGGGTAATCAGATATGCCCCAGAAAAGATGGACATTGTTGTTACTCTATACTCCACAGTCCGTGTGGGGGGGGCAGTAGTGTTCTGATCTCACTGGTGCGATCACAGACCACGCCCACGTCCACACATACGCGGGTATTTCTTCAAGCTAATTTTTTCAGTTTATTTTTAAAATCACATCCACATGAGTATGTTTTCAAAAATATCTTTCCACACTCAATCGCAAAAAACAAGACAGCAGGCGGCGCTATAACCTTAAACTGTACAGTACTGGTGACCGTTTAGAAACCTTGAAGGGGGTACTCAATCCCAGAGACGGTGTTCTGAATATAAGAGCATCTGAAGTAACTGACGTCTCTGACATCTAAAATTAATTCCTGTTTCATGTAAGTGGTTGTAAGTTGAGTGTTTAGATATTTCTGTACATAAAACCTGTAAAGGTGTCTGTGTCTCTCTTACCACTCCTTCCGTACTCTCTCTCTCTCACTTTTTATTAGTGTGTGTTGATGAGCCATAAATGAACAGCTGCTGTGTGTGTGTGTGTGTGTGAGATAGTGAGAGAAACAGACCCTCGGTCGTGTAGGACATCATACGAGACCCCAGTGGAAACAGATGTGAGAACATACTCTGTGTATATGTGTGCAGTGATTCTGAGTCCGTTTGGCCTGAACGGGACGCTGACAGGTCAGTCCTTCAAGCTGTCTGACCCGCCCACGCAGAAGCTCATTGAGGAGTGGAACCAGTTCTACCCCATCAGCCCCAGCTCCAAGGAGAGCGCCGAGGACAAGATGGAGGGAGTGGACTGGGAGGACGAGTCTCTGGCTGCTGTGGAGGTCCTCGTAGGTAAGCTGCCTCAAATCATTCCTCCTACTGAGATACTTGAGTGTCGTCAATAAACTGCCATAAAAAGAATAACTGTCTTACAGCTATATATATATAGGCATTAATACAAAAGTAGACTAGTCGACTTCAGAGGCATGAGTCGGTGCCCCCTGAGAGAAGCCGACTAGTCGTGTTTTTCCTCTCTCTGCCCTCGCTTGTGTGCACAATGCAATCTCTGCCTCTGATTGGCCGATGCTGAAACGCTTTCCTTGGTTTAACCAATTATTATAGTCCCTTCATGAAAGGGGCGGTACCGTTGGTGCGAGGGGAATCTAAACACGAGACCACAACAAGACGAGAGACGCAGCAGAGAAGACAGACACACATCACATGTGTTGAGATCCTTCACTCTAGACACACAAACAGCACAGAGAGCTGCAGAACCTGCAAGTTGGTGTTACAGTACAGTAACAGAACCGGCGCTCTGCATCTGAAACAGCTCCACTAGCTAACATGGCTAACGCTAGCACTGCAGGGAGTCGTCCTGCCGCGGCTTAAACTGTTCCACACTCAGTTCTACACTTAAATTTACCAGAAAATTCAAGGCATCTCCTTTAGTTTAGTTTAATTGTCGTGTTAACTATTAATGTTACAGAACTTTAATAAAAGTTGCTCACTGCTGGACGCCTGTGTTCCTCCACTGTGTGTGTGTGATGTCGTCAAACGACTCGTCGTCTCGACTTCGTATTTTATCTCTGTGTGCTCCTTGTTTAAGCTGTTTACTTTTTTTAGGTTTGAGTTTAAAATGTAAAATTGTACTTACATTTATACTTATTTCTACTTTACTTGTACCCTTTATTTTTATTTCCAGATTTGTGTTAATTAAAAATTCTCATTATGATGTTTGCTCAGTCTAATAGGAGCAGTTCAGGATAATTGTATAAATTGTATGATGCTGCATGTGACATCTTGAAATTATAAATAGGAGTCAACAAGGATAAGCATGAATATAAATAGCATAAACAAGGATAAGACTGAGACAGTAATGTGTGCAGAGTTTAAGCAGTGCCGAAGAACACTAGTATGCTGAGTAGCTGAAGACTGATAGACAGACTTGGGATGATGCATTTTGCTCAAATCTCTGAACAGATTTCTGCAGGCACAGATTGACTAATTCCTTCAAATATGTCAGCTCTAGTTTGAGCATGTGATTTGTCTGTGGCACACTCAAGTGAGTGAAGGTGATGAAGACTGGCATCATAGACGCTGTATAAAATCATTTAAAAGTAAGTAAATGCTCATAAAGTGAAGAATTTAATGCAAATCCCTGATCTCCGTGGTAATGGTTGAGAATCGGATGACTGGGAAGCCTCAAAAGTCCCCAAAGAATATTACTTACCTAGGCCTGAGCATCTTCTTATCATATAGGTCCTTGAAAATGAGGTCAAACTGAGAACCAAATGTGTCGAACTGAACCTTAAAATAAAACTAAACTACGCAGCTAAACCAGACAGGAGTTGTTCATGAGGCCCTTGGACGGGTTTTTCTTTTTTCCTAACTGGACGTGTCCGATTACACAGGTCAACCAAAAACATTTTTTTTATAATCGTCAGAAACCACTTTTCTAAACCAGTTTTTGAGTGTTTTTCAGTCACATCATCTTTTTGAATTATGAGTAATATTAGATCTGCAATAGACTTGCATGTGTTTTTTATTAAACCGCAGCCACCAATCAAGAACTGTTTCAATATTTTCAGTGTGGAGGCAGACAGGCCACACTGTGGCATAGATATAATGATCAGT
>JBBPDE010216890.1:0-13924 GCA_037974605.1 Nannopetersius ansorgii
CTCTCTCTCTCTCTCTCACACACACACACACACACACACACACACACACACACACACACACACACACACACACACAGACAGTTGGGCAGATGGACAGAGCGTTCTTGACGTGACCAGCTGTCGCTGACAGGCAGGGGCTCGAGCCCCAACACCTCCAATCCAGCCAATCACAGACCACCGTTCAGTAACACCACACAGTCCTGAGGGACTGACATTGTTGGCTGTCTGTTAAAATGGGTGACACACAGACAGGAATGTAGGCAGATAGACAAACAGGTTGATGGACAGACAGACAAATATACAGACAGATAAATCTAAATAGAAGACAGACCACAGATGGACAGAAACCCTCAAAGACCCATTTTAGAGAATCCATCATCTCTCTGTGGGGTTTCTTTCTTCCAGCACAGCTTTAAGGGGGCTGTGGTCCTGGACAAAAGGTCATGAATGAAAGTGCCCAGCTTGCTTAATTGTAGATGGCTGGACATATTTGGGCAAGGCTTGTAGGTGCTTAGGAGGTTAAAGTACGTAACTGGCGTTAAACCAGCTGACAGAGCGACAGACTTGAAGAGGTGAAGGCATCTAGGGGTTTTGGACAACTGTGAGAGGCTACAGCTGACAGACACAGACACAAATGGAGAAGATGCAATGGAAAACCATGGATAGATTGATCTGATTAGTGGAAAACATAGACAGACAGATCTATCAGCACAGGTAAAGTGATGGATAGGCACACAGATAAGCTGGCAGACAAAGAGATTGAGATAAATAGATAAACAGGCAGAAAAAACAGACTGCTGAATGATAACCTGGATAGATATGTCTGGCTAGTGGATATACATATAGACAGACTGTTGTACAGATAACTGGGGGATTCCACTGTATTCCACTGAGTTGTAATGAGCATGTTTACTCATTTGTTTTGATTAATCACAGGAATAAACACACACACTAAAAGATGAGAGCTGTGGAATGGACGGTTCGTCTCGTCTAATACACTCAGACAGGAATATCATAAGGCTTTATTTATCTGTCTCATACACCCACACATGCCTACTTGGGCACAGGACAGTCCAGCCTTCTTCTTGGACCAGGCATTAACTGCCAGTGACAAGACATCTGTTCTGCCCTGCGTGGCATGTGAACGCCGTCCGGGGTGATATAAAGAGATAAGCACGTGAGCTGCTTAGAGCTAAACTCTTCATCTCTCTGGCCATGGCCCCTTTTCCAGTCTGTGTTTGTGGGCGTGTGTGTTTGTGCTTGTGTTTGTGGGTGTGTGGGATGTGGGGGTGAGTGTGTGTGTGTGTGTGGGTTCAGAATAATGGAAAGCCATACTTTCCTTATTAACTAGAAATGCAAAAAAAAATTTGCCCTCTTTCCCAAAGACAGAGAGAGCCCCTGTAGTGGAGCCGGCCCGCCACCGACCTTGTCTGCTTCCTGCTGCTGGCCAGCTGTGTGCTCACACACACATGTGCACACACACCAGCAGGGGAAGGGGTCTGTTGGGGGAAGTCCAGAGAGCACACACACACTATTTAAGTCTCACAGTTGGTGCTGAGCTTCACGGAGTCCCCCTTCTTCTCTAAGTCACCTTGTTCCGTCGGGCCCCCGCCCATCTACTTCCTCCACTTCTTTCCACAAGACTCAGTTCTGCACCGCAGATATGAGCTCATTGTTCACTCAGCAGTGTGTCGGGGTAACAGCT
Source organism: Nannopetersius ansorgii (assembly GCA_037974605.1). NCBI lineage: Eukaryota > Metazoa > Chordata > Actinopteri > Characiformes > Alestidae > Nannopetersius > Nannopetersius ansorgii. Next base: position 1,706 of record JBBPDE010216890.1, read on the forward strand.
TGCTTGCCGTCAGGCCTGGTCTTGTATGTACCGTGTAATTCACAGCCATGGCTTGTGCAGAAAGGATATACAGTGAGATGCAGCTTACAGAGATTAAAGAGACCGTCAAGGACTTGACTGTGTATACAACATAAGGCTTTACATCAGTATTCGGTGCATTCGCATCTCGGTCTGTGAATGTTTTAAAGGGATTTATTTTAAAGGGATTTGTTTTAAAGGGATTTCTAAGGCAGTAGATCAACTTTAGGAACGTGCCTATATTCGAATTCATCAGACGTTTGTTTAATTGGTCAGAATGTAGCTCCAGTGCGGATAACTGGCTTTAAAACTCTTAGCTCTCGCAGCAGTGTGTCGGGTGTTGCCCAGCTTGCCTGCTGACATGCTTCATTTTCCATGTGGCAGATTATTCACAGTGAGCTTGAGTGTGATCACAGTTGTGTTCGTCACTGTGGTGATGGATTAGTAATGCGTGATTCAATTCCAGTATATGTACTGCATACGTTGAGTTCATTTCTTTAGAATGCAATTTTTATCAAAATGTATTTGTTTATCAATACCATGTAAAAACATGGCAAATCGAACAGTAATAGCAAGCCCCATTAATGCTTGTGCATTTTTCTTTTAATTTTAGATTAGACTGTTCTTAGGTTGTCATTTCCCAGTTGTGGGTTTAAGTCACTTTAAGATGGTTTTATGTTCAAAGAGAGTCTTATTTTCCATACTGCCTTTTTAGGACTGATATACATTATATGGACAAAAGTATTGGGACACGCCTCTAAATTATTGAATTCAGGCCCCTTTCAGTGAAGGCCAGTGTTGATGCATCAGCAGTCCAAGACATTCTGGACAACGCCATGCTTCCAACTCTGTGGACCCAGTTTGTGGAAGAACCTTTTCTATTCCAGCATGACTGTGTCCCAGTGCACAAAGCGAGCTCCATTAAGACATAGCTGGAGTTGTGTGGAAGAACTTGACTGTCCAGACCTCGACTGGAACGGAGATTGTGATCCAGACCTTCTCGTCCAACATCAGTGTCTGACCTCATAAATGCTACAGAATAAATGGACACAAATTTACACAGAAACTCCAGAATCTCGTGGAAAGCCTTCCAAGAAAAGTGTATTAAAGTGTGTGGATTTGAATGCAATATCACTATTAGTGTAACAGTCGGACGTCCCAATACTTTTGACCATATAGTGTGTGTTACTGAAATTTCTGATTTAAAACGCAGCCTGGGCTGAAAGACCCAAGTTAGGGTGCATCAGTGTAAATGTGTAGTGATTGCAAAATGGACTGATTTGCAGCTTTTGGATTTTATAGACTGAGTGAACGATACATTTTGCAACAGTATGTATGAGGAGTTTGGATTTCCATGATTTCCCTTTAAATGCTTTATTTCACTTCTACTCCTTATAGTTGAGTATAGTTTAACCTTCAGCCCGTATCGGACGCGTGGGCTGAGTGGTCTGGCGTATTTTTCCGAAAAGTTTAATTGTGAGTCACTGAGTGTATTCTCCTCTTCATACCTTGCAGAGTCTAAGACAATGCAGTCTTAGACACGGCTGTGGAATGTCATTGGCCCGGTTATGTCTGTCGTAGTGGCGAACACAATTTTTCCCTTGTGTTTCTGTGAATGGCCTACATGTGTGTCACAAAGAGGAGCAGCGGAACCACACAGTGAGAGGCCTCTCATGATATGGGGCAAAGTAGGATAGTATTTGTTAAACCAATGACCGTGGAAACTCCATTACTATGGTATTTACGCTAGGGATTGGTAATTTCCCTGATGCATATCCGTACTAGAGCCGGGCTACTTTCAGCACTTTTTCCCCCATATCTTTAATTTCAGGATGTAAAAAAAAGAAATGGATCAAATAATACGTTTGGTTTGCTTACACAGGCACCAGAAATCGAAAATACAGTCCAGTTTTCAGTTCCTCATTCATACATGTCAATATCTTTTATAACAGTGATGGTAAAGAGGAGAGAAGCTGATTATTTTAGCATGACGACAGTTCTGCTTTCACAGAGCAGGCTTGTTTCTGACTAACTGAACCGTTCATACAATTTTAGATGATCCAGTTCTAAGGGAGTGAATTCAGGTGACACCTGTAGTATTCTACTAGTTAGTCTATTAATGTCAACCTGGTAAGCAGGTTATTGGATCCAGCCAGTATCAGGTTTGATTTAGGAGGCAAATGTAGACCATGAAACACATTTCTGATAAGGCACCTGCTGTTTGAGCGATAAAGTTATTGTTAGTACTTCCTAGCATACCAGATGGAGCAGCTGGTGGTCTGGTGGTTAGGTGGTTCCCCCTGTGATCAGAAGGTTGTGGGTTCGAATCCCTAAGGTACCCTTGAGCACACACTGCTCCCCGTGTGCTCGAATGGGTTAAATGCGTAGAAGCCAGTTCACACTGGGTACTGTGAGGTGTTCACTTATGACAAATTGTCACTTTACACTTTACATTAGATGGGAAAAACATAACTAGTGAGGGAGCCTTGAAGTTTGTGTTGAATAGTGACTAATGATGGGGTTTTTCTCAGCTATTTATGATCGACTTCCTCTTTTCGCGAGGGTGAATGAACTCGCATTAAGCTCTGGGTCAGGGGTTAGCAGAAGTGGGTCACAGGTTTTGGGGGTCAATGCAGCAGCTATGTTAGCATTTTTCAAGCCACAGAACCAACATTCTTCATAAAATATACATCAGTCCTGGGTTCCCTTTACTTTTTTTTTTTTTCTCTTCAGCAAGGCCACTTGAAGTAGGTCACGGGCTGCAGAGCGCTCGAGAACCTCTTTATGATTCCAGTCCTGCTGTGCTGTTTTCATCATTACTAAGGAAAGAAAATAACAGGCCAGCAAAAGTGGAGCAATCTGAAGTTCCATCGTTCTTCTCGGGACTTTATGATAATCTGAAAAAGAGCACTTCACTGAAGGTTTGTTTTTCATTCCATATGTAGGGGGAGGGGGGAAGGTAAAAAGGAGAGTTGTTAAATATGGAATAGATTTTCTCAGGCCGCTCCTTCACTGTATTTGTTTAGCTTTGACCTTGGAGATGCAGTCATCACAAACAGGCTCCTACTGGAGTGATTTGGTCATGTTAATGGTTTACTTTCTTAAAGGGGAAGTATTATACAAAACTCACTTTAGTTATAACAGGTCTATGGGCTACAAAACATGTTCATGAAGTTCTTTGCACAAAATCACTCTCTCATAAAGAGAGTCGCCAGCATTTATTCTTCACAGTTTCAGTCCCTTTCAAAAGAGCCGTTTAAGAGCCTTGTCACTTTCATGCAAATAAGCTGCTGCTGGCCACGCCACAACCAGCCCATGCTTAATGCGTTTAATTTCTGGATTTTACATTAGAATCCATGTCCTTAATACCAGTGAAAGTGTTTGTTTCTTTATTTCTTTCCTTCCGTCCATTCAACCTTTGACAGTGGTTCTAGCCTGTATTGTGGCCAGGCTGAAGTAAGTAAAGAAGGAAGGAGGGAGGGAGGGAGGGAGGGAGAAAGAAAGAAAGAGCGAGAGAGACACTAGATGGACAAAAGTATTGGGACACATAACATGTGTGGAAAAAGGCAGAAAACAGAGGCGCTATCCAGCCCTATATGTTCAGACCCAGAGCGAGAAGAAAACAACACTTCATGTGTGACTTGCCTCTGCCTGTAGCCACAGCATGACTTCCAATCATGGAGTAATCCAAACAGCTCATTTTGAAAAGGACTGAACCTGTCAATAATAAAGCTGGTAAATCTCTTTGTGGGAGTGATTTTGTGCAAATAGCTTCATGAACATATTTTGTAGCCCATAGACCTTTTATAACGTGTATTTTAAAAATAGTGAGCTTTGCATAATATGTCCCCTTTTAAAGCGATAGGTGGATGAGATTTGCACAGCTTTCCTCTTATCCAAAACGCCAATGCACGTGTCTTTAGATTTTTTTGTTACTTTTTTTTTCATCTGCATAATTAAATACATTTGAAAATATAGATTGTTAAAAAGGATGTGTTGGGATAAACACATGTGACATTAGACCATGAATGGGGGCAAGCTGGCTGCATTGTGTTTACACACTCTGTGTGATGCTCGACCACCTCTGGATCAGGACGGCCAGATCCAAACACATTCCAATCAGCTCCTTTGCCTTTTAAGAGCCGTTATGGAAAACGTCCAGAAATGCACCACGTTTTAATGCCAAGTGTTGAAGGAACTTCAGCTCTGTTTGTCCTCAGCTCTCTATTAGTAGTAAGAGCCTTTCACTTGTCTTGAACTTGACAAAGGTGGTCTTGAGTACAACACTAATTCAGTTCCTGGCATTGGGTGTAAATGACAAAGCAGCTTTTCAGGTTAATCGCTGGTGAAGGTTTGTCATTTCAGACAGCCCGAGTAATCCTGGGGGTTATTTAAGAGTGTTTAGTCAGCAGCTGAGGCCGGGGCGTGTAAAATCATTGGAACAGCTGAAGAGGTGCTTGGCTTTGGGCCTAACTAATGGGGGCCTGTAAATTACATAACGGCAAAAGTGGATGGTCTTACATGCCCATCATTCATAGAAACATGTCACATATGACACTAATGCGTCACAGTACTAGTGTTTCAACCAAATCCATGATTCATAAATACGCAATCAAACACACACACACACACACACACAGTACAAACAATGCTGAGGGAGAGTGACCAACCGTGACTCTTAGAACACATTTGTAGTGTGTTTTGTCCTAGAATGCTGAAGGTCGCCATTATCCAGCAACGCCTCTGCTGGAGACGTTTTTGTAAACAGAGACAAAGCTGGTCTGTACAGTAATGTCTGTCTGTGTGTGTGAGCTAGAGAATTGACAGAGGCCTTAGCATTGTGTGTGTAGCCCACTCTAACACATCATGACACTACATCTGTGCATAATTTTTTTTTGCAGGGGGGGAGAAAGAATGACCTCTTTGTTGAAATGGCGTCCTAATGTCATTGTTCAACAGCTTAAAATGTTATCGACTGGAATACAACTGGGCTTCTTTCCTCCGTCACCCTGGCTTCAGACAAAGAGTTAACAATAGCAGTGGCAGAAGCAGGTTAAGCTCAGTTTAATATTGATTCTCACACTCAATGCCACTTAACAAGTGTGAAGAAAAAGCTGCAAGCAAGCGAAAGTGTTGGAGGAAATGGGGCAGTTTAAGTTTGATCCATAAAAGAAGTAAAAGAAGCCATTACTGGGATTACAGTTAAATAGCTGTGGATTGTGATTGTGAGAATATTTTAAAGAAACAGTCAGGCACAAATCAAAAATACAGTTTTCCACTTCTCAGAGGGAGTCAATCGGCCAAGACATGTTTGGGCTACAAATTTAGCTGATTTAGGTAAAAACTGGAGCCATGGGGCTTACACTAGAAGTCAATAGTCACTAGGGCATTAACGATTCAAAGTCGAGTCCAACACTGAGCAACTTTTATTAAAGTTCTCTAACAGTAACAGTCAACATGCCAAACAAAACAGAAAATTCAAGGCATTAAAGTTTACAACTGAGAGTGGGAACAGTTTAAGCTGTGGCGCCACAAACGGCACAGAGACCTGCACAACCTGCAAGTCGCTGTTAGGGTGAAGGATCTCCACACATGTGATGTGTGTCTGTCTTCTCTGCTGCTGCGTCTCTCGTCTGGTTGTGGTTTTGTGTTATGATTCACCTCGCACCAACGGTACCTCCCCTTTTATGAAGGGACTACAATAATTGGTAAACCAAGGAATGGGAGTCAGAAGCGAGGGCACAGATAGAGGAAAAAAACACGTGCCTCTGAGGACCTCTGTGTAAATGCCCTTATAGTCACCCAAATCTTTTCCATAAATAAATCCCTTTTCCATAACGTAGATGTGTCAGACACTGTATGCCTTTCTGTGAGCTGTATGAACAGTATGTCAGCTTGTATATGACAGCAGGGCTTGTCTTAACAAAGCACCTCAAGAGTAGGAGTGCAGATCTAGAATCAGTTTTGTGGAAATGATATTATACAATAATCCAAGGTTAGTACTAATGTCTGAAATGACAGCCTGGAGTGTAAATTTTGTTCTTTTTTATTATTTTGCTCTGTGCTCCCATTATATATTTGCAAGTTCTGACTTGGATTTTCTTCAATACTGCTCAGCACTCGCTGGACGTCCAGCAACCGTCCGTTCACAGCCCATCAGTTCACTGTGTTCCCAATACCCTGAGACTATGTGAAGATGAGCCCAGCTGAGTTGGTGACTCATCTGTCTGCAGCAGTGTGACGTAGCGCTCTATAACCCCCCCAAACCCTCTTTCACCAGAGAAGAAATGCAGGGCACAGAAAAAAGTGGGTGAAGCAAAGAGAAAAAAGCCTCCATAAGCAGGTCACGCTTCTCAGCTTGTTTGGAGGAGTTCAAGAAAGTCAAGCCGCTGCTCCCCAGAACCACTGCTTCCTGCTTCAATCCCTCGTGCCCCCAGGGCTCTGGCCCTTAGGCTGCCATGTCAGAGCAGCGCATGGAATGATAAGGCTGCCTTTGTGATGGTAATGAGCTGTTAGGGACTTTGAAAGGCATCCCATTTGTTTGTTTGGTTTTGTGCTTTCTGATGAGGTTGGGAATGCGGACGGGAGCGAGGGGTTTTAAATTAATCCGGCCGCTCGTCTCGCGGATCAGAGGAAGCGCCGTCAGCAGCACGGCGCTGCATCTCTCAGTGCGGAGGGCCTGATCTCCCCCTGCCTTTGGATGCGAAAAGCGCTTGGAATGCAGCTCATCTCAACATGAAGGCTTTCTTTATGAATTCTTTAGCAGTAGAAATTGCTGAATAATTCAGGACGGACTTATTGCAGATTGTGATACAGTAGGAGCCCCCTCTCACACGCTGCTGTACAGTTAATTGCATGGACTAGTTTTGAAATATAGTGGCTTCCGCTCTGCAGGCTGAAATTCTCATTAAAAGTAGTCGCGGATCAAGTCGAGCTGTCAGATCTTCTTTAGTTTTTTTAGTTTTGCACCAAAGCTTCAGGACTAATGGAGCTAGATGTAATCCCCGTTAGCTTTAATGCCTAAGAAATCATACTTTGTCATCTATATCATTTTAAACAATCACAAAGAAATGTGTTTACTGACTGCTGGACTAGACGTGCAAGTGTGTGATGATATAGAAGTGCAGTCTGCTGACTACCCCATTAGCCCAGTGCGCTAGTGCATGACCAAAGAAATGTATGCTTTCACTGACTCATGACTTTTGGACCAAGGAGAAGATTGTGTAGATTTGATTGTTGGCTGAAATGTCACTGAAAACGAAGGACATACAGCATTGCTGTGTGAAATGAGCTTAAATATTGGTTCTCTGCTCTTCTAGGCCCAGGTGGAGGCTCAGAGGGCCACACAGGAGTTCCAGAGGGCCATAGAGATCCTGCGGGCAGCCAAGGAGACCATCGCTCTGGCTGAGGAGAGGCTGCTGGAGGAGGACAGCCGGCAATTCGACTCGGCCTGGCAGGAGATGCTCAACCACGCCACCCAGAGGGTGAGATTAGGAGCAGTTAGAAAGTTCAAGAAAACCACTGGGGCAGCTGGTGGCCTAGTGGTTAGGGCATTACACCTACAAGCAGAAGGTTGTGGGTTCAAATCCCAACACTGCGAGTGTCATCTTTGAGGTTCCATGGCGCCTTTCATGGAAAGAATTACACATTGTTTAAATAGGGGCCACTTCACACTTTAGACAGAACAGTTCTGCTCATAAACGATTATTTATTCTGGACCTGTCCTGCGCATTTGAGAGTTTTCCCTGCTCTATCAAACCCGCTTCAAGTCCAGAAGGCCTTGCTAATTAACTGGGCCCAGTTTCCCAAAAGAACTCTAAAGAGTGAGCTGAGTGTGATGCTCACTTTACCGTTTAAGACTCAACCAACAGTCCAGGTTTGTTAGAGCAAGAAAGAAAGCACTCCAGGACCATTTTTGGCAAACAATGTTCTAAAGCTATATGCGCCAAAAACAGAAGATTTGTTCAAGATTGGCGGTTGGAAACCTTTTGAAACATTTCTGTTTCTGAACATGACCATCTTATATGACCTTTATCACTCTTTCATGGCATCCTGCAGGTGATGGAGGCGGAGCAGAGCAGGACTCGCAGTGAACTGGAGCACAGGGAGACGGCAGCCAAGTACAATGCAGCAATCAGCCACATGAGACAGCTGGAGAAAAAACTCAAACGCACCATCAACAAGTCACGGTTCGTAGAATCACTGTCTCTCTTTGTGCTTTAAAGGCCCAAATCCTACACTTTTAGCGCATAATTAAAATAAAAATATGAAAATTCATTTTTTTTATGTGCCTTTATCCTTCAGAATTTAACAGGCTATTTTTTAATAATCTGCTTCCTAGACTAGTATTTGTGAATAGCCTCCTCTGATTGGCTTCCCTGAAACACTTAGAATAACGTCAGTATGAGTGGGCGGGGCTAAACTGCAGTTTAATAAAATGGGGCGGGGCTTAACTACAGTTTAACGGACCAGGTGGTTGTGTAAATGTTTTGTGACCCTTTTTGTAGCTTAAGTGTCATATAAGGACCATGTGACTTGTTGTGGGAACATTTCTAAATTTGAGGAAAATTAAATTTTCCATAATATGGGCCCTTTAATGAAATAATGCCCATACAGTGAAGGTAACTTTAAAGGACTTAGAAACTGTGGATGTTGCAGCATTAAAAACAGCTGAAGAAAATCTAATAAACTGGTTAAAAGCTGTCCTTCTGAGGAGAGCCTGTCTCTGTCTGTGTGATAGAATGAGGCTGGAAGGGTTCAGAGTGTTTTTGCTGCATGTTTTGGTTCCCGCGCCCCACCCTGGGCCTCTCTCTGCGGTGAAGAGGAGCTTCGCTGTTGCATGCTGGCCTGGCTGATGTGCTCCAGATGTGCTCCAGTCTCTCACTTTCTGTTCAGGAATGTGGCCCAGTGTTATTCTCCCAGCGCTCTGCTGTTGCCATGGCGATCTCCTCAGCACAGTGCCTGCAGTTACTGTTGACTCACAGTGTCTCTTTCTCTCCCTCTCTCTCTCTCTCTCTCTGTCTCTCACTCCTTTTTCTCTCTCTTTCTCTCCCCCTCTCTCTCTTTATTTCTCTCTCTTTTTCTCTTTTTCTCTCTCTCTCTCTTTTTCTCTCTCTCCCTCTCTTCTCTCTCTCTCTCTCTCTCTCTTTCTTTCTTTCTCTCTCTCTCTCTCTCGCTCTCTTTCTCCCTCTACAGGCCGTATTTTGAATTAAAGGCCAAATACTACCTACAGCTTGAGGTGGGTCGATTTCCCTTCCATTGTTATTATTTCACACTTGCTTTTCCATCCACTGGCCCAGAAATAAAGCAGGAGAATAGTTTTATTAATTTATTTTAAGGACAGACTTAAAACTAACCCCAGTAGTGGATTCTCATCCTGTACTGAATATTCATGTGCTTTTCAGTATTAAAACCTTATTTATAACTGTATGTTTTCAGTATTCAGGGACAGCTGGTTAGCTACCTATTTGACTAGACTGGGGGGCGTCAAACTCAAGGCCCGAGGGGCCGATGTCCAGCTCAGTTTGATGGTTCTCCTCCTAAAACACATTCACTAAACCTGACAATTAACTGATGAGGTGAATCGGGTGTGTCTGAGCAAGGAAATCACCAAAACCTGCTGGACCACGGCCCTCCAGGACCGGAGTTCCACACTGCTGATCTAAACCTTACATTCGACACAACCTCTGTCTGGTAATATTAAATGTCCTACTCATGAACAGCTGCAGGGTTGTGCGGTTTAAACATGGGAGTCCCTGGGCTGACTCACATCTCCGCAGAACACCAACTTCTAGCTTACAGAGTTATCAAAACAATGGAAGTGACATTCAGGAAATGTCACATTTGTATTCTAACAGCGTGTATAAATATTAGCTGATGCATGGCAGGCAGTACAGATGGCAGTCCTGCTGCAAACAGAGATCTTATTTTATTTCTGCAGCTGACTTGGTTTTGTCTTCATGACTCTTGTTCAGTGTTCTGTGGAGTTAAGAGGGTTTTTTTTGTGTTTTTAATGACCGGTGGATATTCGCATTAGTAATTTTGACAGTGGTGAATCCCACTTGCCTCAGATGCCCACTCTCAGGGCTCTGCATTAGGTCTGGATTGCACTGGGACTGTGTTGAGTCATGAGTAATGCTCTAAGGAGTGTGATTAGTTAGAAAAAGGCATCAAGTCCACTTAAAATACAGAATATATCTTCAGGCTAATGCAGAAAATCCACACATTCTTTATAAAACACTAACTTTGATGCATATTTATTGTGGCCAACACTAGAAAATAGGGCTAAAACATGAAAAGAATATTTCTTTTGCATTTGAGAGCTGTGAGCATGTCAGTCAGACATTCATATTACTAAAAATACATGAACTCTCAGCATATATTTCTGGATGAAGATTCAAATTCAAGTCTTATTTGGCTAAAAATGTATTTTGTTGCTGTGCTTGAAGCCAGAAATCCCATCTACCACTATGTGGTTGACACACATTTCTGATATATTGCCCTTAGAGACATTAACATTTGATTTAAATAAAAAATCTGAATCATTTGTAAGGATTTGGTCTCCCATACACACACATTTGGTAAAAGCTTTATAAAAGTATATGAGGAATGATCAGAGGCATGTAATTTTCTATTTGTTTTTTTTTGCTGTTAATATTTTACCTCTGTCTCTCTGCAGTTGTGTATATCGCTATAGTGCCAAGATGCCCTTAAGGGTTCATTTCATACAGTATTTGTGTTTTGAGTGCTTTTTTGACGGTGAAGCCAAGAATTTTTCCTTCATTTTGCAAATGCACATTTAATATTTATCTACATCTGCACATCAGACTTAATCCTCTGGCCCTGTTCATTTTTACTCTCCATTCAGCTTGTTTGTGGCTACTTTTGGCCAATTGAAACGCGTTATTTACACTGTTAAATCCTACAATTTAGGTTAAAATGCTTTCATTCTAAAATCAACACTTGGGAAATGTTTTTAGTGGTTTCTACCAGATTATGTAATTTTATCAATTTTTGGCCAAGTGAGCAATTTTGAGTTGAAGTTTAAAAATGAAAAGACCTAAAAAAAAAACCTCCAGACCCTGAGGAAATTTTATTCCCTACACATTAACACAGATAAATTGGACACAAAAGGCCCACAAGAGGGTCTTCACTAACTTATTTTATGTAAATACTCCTATACATTTTTGCTGTCCACAGAAATGCTGAGATTAGGTTTAATTGTGCAGTGAACCCTCAAATGTGGTCATAATAAAGACTCGACCTCTCGTCCTGCAGCAACTGAAGAGGAGAGTGGACGAGCGGCAGGCTAAGTTGGCTCAGGCCAAAGCTGAGTACAGGACTGCGCTGCGCAACCTGGAGACCATCTCAGATGAGATCCACGCCCGCCGGCGCCTCTCGGCCATGGGGCCCCGGGGCTGCGGAGTGGGGGCCGAGAGAGACGGGGGGTCCGGGGACGACATCGCCAACTTCAAAATGGAGTCGGACGGCATATCCAGTGAGTGACCTCCTGAGTCGCCTGGTCTCAGTCTCGTATTCGCAGTCAGAATATCATCAAAACGTTATTTCTCCTGAAATTCCCGAATAAGAAATTTAGATGTTTTGCCGTAAGATATATGTTCAGTTTCTCTGTCCCTATTAAGGCTCTGCATTAGGGTTGGATTGTACAGGGACCCTGGACTGTTTGGAATCATGAAAATCCTCTTAGGAGTGTGATTAGTTAGAAAAAGGCATAACAACATATCTCCTGGCTAAAGTACAGACCCAGAGTTTGTTCTGCATCATGCATTGAGGAGCATTTCTCTGGAAGTGCTGATAGAGTATCATGCTGTTGATACCAAAAGGCAGACAGTTCTGGACAATGCTCACTTGTTTCCAAGCCTGAAGCTGTGCCCTATTCACTATATACAGCTGGAGTTATCTCTGAACCACTTTTAAATCAATACGGAAGTACTGAAGTGTTTTTTTTCATTATTTAAACAAAACAAATCGCTTATAGTCACAGTTTACCTAACAGTTTTAGTGTCCAGTTCCGCCAGAGGGCATGCAAAACATGAGGCTTCTTCACGAGTGCAGATTTGACAGGAACCAAAGAAAATGCATCATGTATGCATCATTATTCTATACGGTGTGTGTGTGTGTGTGTGTGTGTGTGTGTGTGTGTGTGTGTGTGTGTGTGTGTGTGTGTGTGTGTGTGTGTGT
>JBBPDE010216935.1:0-13920 GCA_037974605.1 Nannopetersius ansorgii
GGTGTCCTAACTCATGCCTCCCTTTTTATAGCCAGCCCCGTGAGTAGGCCGCCCTATCAGCCTTAGGCTGGAAAACCACCGGAAAGAATTGGGGAGGTTTTAAACCGCCCCAGTTCTGTCCCGCTACATTCGCCCCTTGTGGCCTTTTTGTTTTGTTAGTGTAGAGTCTGTATCCTTTAATAAAATACCATCAAATGGAACCTGTGCTCTGTGCCTCGCCTCACTCCCTGAGCACAGCGTCGTGACAAACATTAGTTTGTCAGTATGTGTGAGGGCACATCATAATGCAGCTGTAAAGGTCTCATTTAGATTTATCAAGCCAGCAGCTAATAATTAACTGGCTGCTCATTACAGTTATATTGAGCTATAAAAATGGTGAATTAAGCATTTTCCAGAGCCTCATAATCTTTGCACATCATTCATGGAGTCTATTATTATGGCCTTATTAAACCTTATAAAATCAATAAATAATGCATCAGGCAAATAAATGCTAATTAATGAGCTGCTTATTCTTCCTTTTTTGGATAAACAGCAAGATTGAGTTCAGCCTTTTCAATTTGTGCTAAACCCCTAACTTAGCATTGGTATAAGGTCAGTGGATCAAGATTCATTTTTATGGGTCTCTATCATGCAGTTTTAACTGAATGTAAAAGGTAAGCAGTGTTTTCCGATTTTTAAAAAATGTGACAGGTTTCAAATGTATATGTGAAAGCGATCATTCAGTCATACGTGAACACACCACAGCACACAGTGTGAACAGCATGACATTCTACCTCTGCATTTAACCCATTCACCAAGTGAAGCAGGGGGCAGCTACGAACACGGCGCCCGGGGAGCAGTGTGTGGGGACGGTACCTTGCTCAGCAGTACCTAGTGGTCTTGGGAATCGAACCTGGACTTTCTGATCGCAGGTCAAATGCCCTAACCACTAGGCTACCAGCTGCCCCCTGGTAGTTCTCTGCAGATCAGTTTAATCAAATATGAGTGTGTGAAGCCTGAAGCTGCAAAATAAACAACCAGTAAGAAAACGTTCCCAAAGCCATGACCCAAAAGAAGACTGCTTCATTCACAAAAGTGATTATAACTTTTATAAGAGGTGTGATGTATAGGCCTGATTTTAGCTTGAGGTTTGTGGTCATATTGCCAGGCTGACTTGAGGAAGAAATGCAGGAGATACCTCGTTTACTCGGAACCAATGGGGCACTGAGACACAGCATAGCTTCAGATCAACATACAGCAGAACACTATCAGCACTAGGAGCAGAGTCCAGAGACTGACAGTAAAACCTAATAGATCTTTAGCAGCCGCTTCTACTGTCATAGAAGTATCAGCACTAGGAGCAGACGTAGAAGAAGGTTCAGAAGGTGAGGTCTATCTGGTCAGTATCATCTAGAATCAGCAAGACACAGCCAGATGAAGACATATAAAGACAAACACAGGGAGGCACGCCAGCCAGTGGGCATGATGGTGAGCAGTCAGGGATCTCCAGATCTCCTGGGCTTTAGTAGGGCATGATAATGGGACACAGGTGTGAGTGGATTATGTGACACAGGTGTGAGTTCTCAGGGGAGATGCCAAGACACAGAAACAGGGAAGCCCAGGCTCAGTATTCCAGAGACCGGGATGACCAGAGGCGCTGCACGCGAGCTGGCTGTAACACCTGCTACGTTGCACGCTCACGTTGTCTTAGGACCCTCTGACATGTGCAAGTTTTGTTTTTTATTCCATCACCACCTTCTGTTGCTGCATTACACCCTTCAACTCATTCTCTGTATTCTTTCCCTGTTTTTTCAACAAGTTAGCTGCCTCTGTTCGGAGCAAGCTCATATTCATCACAAACTGTGCCTTTAAAATGATTGACTTCCCCACCCCCAACCTCTCAGACCTCAACAGCAAAGCCTTCACACACAGAGCATGTATCACTGCACATTACCCCATCAGGTCGCAGATGCAGATCCCTGGAGTGGAAACAGGCACGCTATGGCAGGAGCCCTCCCTTTCCTATATGGGAATTTAAGGGGTCAAATAAAGGCATTTGGTTTTGTAGTGATCGCATCATGAACACCCCATTAACAAACCATGTTTAAAGGCACTATGTATACCAATATGTGTGCAGTAATGTGGATTTGTCCAGTGTGGTTTTCATGTGGTTATGACAGTGTATGTGATATTTCTTTGTTGAGGTGAGGCTTTAAAAGGATATTAAAGAATCTAAAGCGCTAGCTGAATGTCATGTTAAACGTACAGAAAAAGAACATGATGAAATATGATGAAATGAAAAACTGCTTTTTAGACTTAATACACACAATACAGCCAAAATATGTGGGCAAACGTCAGTCACACCTATATGAGCAGGCTGGACACCCCATTCCAAGACACTGGGCATTAATAGGAAACTGGCATCCCTGTCTAGCTATTGCTGACTGTTCCATTAGCTCGCTAAAGCTGTACACATCAGCATTTTAACATTTAAATATGGTCATTAGCTTCTAGTCTGCTCATTTCATTGCTACATTGAAGGGTCTTTCAAACATGGTGCTGCAGTGTGTGAGCTATCAAAAGGTGTTTTTTTTCTTAGTTACTGAAAGGTTAGCTTTGCCACTTAACATTTGGCCCAGCTACCTCTGAATGACCCATGCCTACTGTATTGGACTTCAATGAACACAGTGAGTGGTTGATAGTGTGTGTAAATGGATCCTCGAAGTATGCAAAACACGTTACACTTTGAGTAAAAAAAAAAACTAAACAGCAAGAGATCAATGTGGAGTCAGCTTCACCCACAGCATCAAAGCTCTCAAAACAGTGTGACAGATATCACTATAGCATGAAACAGACTGACTGTTTCACTGGTTGTACTATGGGTGGTAGTGGTGGCACAGTGGGTAGGATACTTGCCTCTAGACCAAGAGGTCATGGGTTTGAAGCCTACCACCAGCACACCACCAATGGGTTTCTGAGCAAGACCCTTAACCCCAAGTTGCTCCAGAGAGACTGTCCCCTGTAGTTAGGGATTGGAAGCTTAAAAAAAAAAGCATCTGATAAATGCAGTGAATTTAAATGTGCATGGGGAGTGAAGCGAGGGGCACGTTCCATATATTTTTAATTAACAAAAACACACAGACACAGAAAATAAACAGACACAAGGAGCTTTAAACACAAAACAAAACTACACAAAAGCGACATCAGAATCAAGGAATGTGAGGGATGACCAGCAACTGAAAAACAAAACTCCAAAACATAAATACTCAAACACACTCAGACGAGAACCAATAAAAAAGCACTTAACATAATTACAAAACACAGGACTGCTGACAGTGTGAACACAGACACAAACCTACACCAGTTCAAAATAAGAGTCCCATTAAGCTTGTCATTAAAATGAAGACAGTGTGGAAAAGGCGTCGAAATTAATAATTGGAATCAAAACTTTAGCCCTGTCAATAAACCAACTGCCCATCCAGATAAATGGAAACGATAGTCCTAAAAGATCCTCATGGCTATGATTTATTCAGTGATGTTAATAGAAGTAGATTAGTTGTCAATTAACACTGTGTTAATTGGTGGCTACTGTTTTACACTATAAATCCTAATCTAAATGCTTAGTATATATTTCTCATTTTGAGATTGTTGTAAGAATACTAACAAACTATTTAACAGACAGACAGAAACACACACACACACACACACACACACACACACACACACACACACACACCTGAAAATTAAGCATTCCCATGAAATTTCTCATTAGAAGCGTAGAAGGGGGTTTCTGAACATTTTGCGTCATGAGAAGGAGAGAAGGAGAGAGCAACCGTTTCTACAGTCTGAGTTGTTCTCACATGATGCACGAGACTATAATTATTCACTTTGGCCAGCTGCAGGTGGCAAATGCTTAGACCCGTAATTGAGACATTAGTGCTGGTTCATTTGTTAACCTTCTTTGCATGTAAATAATTTGATAAATTGTACATACATTCAGGGACAAATAAACTCATGCATTAATTATTTTTGCTTCTTTGATGTTGTTCTTGGTAACATTATTGTTAAGTTTCATTGAACTAAAGAAATCATTATGTCACCAGTTTTTATAAATAAAGATTAAGCTAATCCAAGTGCATGGCTGTCGCCTGTTGTCATGATCTTCGTAAAGACAGTGGTTGTAAAATCAAAGCATTTACATTTACGGCCTTTTATCAGACGCTTTTATGCAAAGTGACTTCCATTCCCTAACTATAGGGGGCAGTCTCCCCAGAGCAACTTAGGGTTAAGGGTCTTGCTCAGAAACCAAGTGATGGTTTTTCTGAAGGCAGGATTCAAACCTATGACATCTTGGTTTAGAGGCAAGTATCTTACCCACTAGGCCGCCACCACCCCTGGAGAAAGACCCGTTTAAGTTGGTTTGCATGATTAAATTGTTAGCATGGTCCTCTGTCGACATGATGTCTTGGATTGGAGATCTCAGTATTTCTAACAGGATGACTGCCTGATTGCCTTGGTTTGAACTTTAAATAGGAATTGAAATACAGTAAGCCGCCGCTTTTCACCGGGGTTACGTTCCAAGAGCACACGAGTACATTGAAAACCGCGTTGTTGTGTTTTGGTTAAAAAAATGCCTGAAATGACTATTTGTAGAGTGTAAACCCCAAATATGCTCCCAGAACACTTTAATTTAATTTTAAACTCTGTTTAATTCATTTACCCATAAGGAAAATGTAATGGTAAATAAATCATAAACAAAAAACTTTATTGTTTAAAAAAGCATTAGCAGTATGCAAAGACTGGTACACAAAAGAACATAAGGGATAAGGTAGGAAATATTGGTATATTTTGTGTGCATGTGTGTGTGTGTGTGTGTGTGAGAGAGAGAGAGAGAGAGAGGGAGAGAGAGAGAGAGAGAAACACTGTTAGCATTAACGGTTAGCATTAGCAGCATGCAAAGACTCGTACACAAAAGAAACACTGAAATAACTCTCTCTACTCTCTCCACTCTCTCTATGTTTAGACAGGGCACAGCGTACTAATACAAAATAAACTGAGTGGGGGAAAGTTTAAAACACTAAAATAGGAGGACAAGACACAGAGCAGGCACTCATCAGCAGGCTTCTTCTTTTTATGGTGGTTTCTCTTTTCAGTGTATTACTGCCACTTCTGCACTGGTGGCGATTATACAGTTCGGTTCTCAAAAAAAAGGAGAGGATATTTGCAGTTTCTGTTATTGTGGGGATTTCCGCAGTTTGGTTCTTTAAAAAGATCCACGTGTGACTGAATCCACGACTCTCTGGGGGATTACTGTGTAGAGATTCGAGAGCAACAGCTAATGTGTAAAAATGCATGAAAGAAAATTAATGAAAAATGACTTCAATACATTTTGGGGTGGAAAAACACTTCACATATCTGTGAAAACTCCTGCATCATGGGGATCCAGCTCTGGTCCTGGGGGCTGCTGATCATCTCCCTGCTGAAACACACCTGATTCAGCTCATCTGTTAAAGGATAAGTTTGCTAAACTGCCCCTCCAGTTCTACACCCCTAGTTTTTGTAGTTCTTTGCATGGTCAAATGGTTGTTTTCCATACGAGAGGACCTGCTTTAAAACATTCTTAGTTGTATAACACCAAAAATAAGGCCCTAGAGCTCCCTAGGTCACATTTTTTTTTTGGACATTTGAAAACACATACCGGCCATTGCATCATTTCATGATGACCAGGCCAACAGAAACCTTACTTCATTATAATCAAGAATGTTTTGCATTCTCTTATTTCTCTGCTACGATTTTATATATTCAGGGCTATACAAGGTTTTTTCACATCGGCGTCTGGTTTTGTTTGAAAGTCGTGTGGACTTGGTCCATATTGGTGCTGCAAATATCCTGTAACCCAGGCCTGTGGGACCAGTATCCAGCTCTAACACACCTGTTTCAGACCATCAGTTTATTATCAAGTTTAGTAGGAGAGCAGAGGACCTACCAAACTTCCCTGGACACCAAACCTCCAGAACCAGAGCTGTGCACTCCTACTGTAGTCTCAAATAGGCCTGACAATTGTACTGGAATAAAGTTATAATTACTTTAGTCTCATCCTTAAGAGCATAACAAATTTGATCGACCAAAAACCTGCAGAAAATCACTGATCGTTTCACAGTTTGGAACTCTCTCCCAGGAAACCTACTAGTCTCAGTTCTGATTTCCTGCAACAGTCTTTTTTCATGATTTTTTCAAGGACTGTGGGGAAAAAAAATAGATGGGGAGGGTCCAGGGGAAATGGGTTACCATAGCAGCAAAAATGAAAACATCAAATATTGATGGTGGAATGCAACAGGAGCAGATGCTTCTCTGCATATGTTTTCTCTCTCCCTCTCTCTCTCCCTCTCTATCTCTCTCTCTCCCTCTCTCTCACTCTCTCACTCTCTCTCTCTCTCTTTCTCCTTTTTTAACTGTTGTCCTCTGATGACACATTTTCAACATGCAAGTCTACCATATAATTTGTGATGCACCTGAGAGGAAGATGTCAAGAAAACATCAAAAAAGATAAATGGAGACAGGGGAGGAAGCTTCCCATGGATAAAATATGTTATCTTCAGTGGATAAAATGGTGAATCATGGCTGAAACAAGGACGCTTTACATTTACAACACAAAATGACATGACTATAAATTCTGAGCAAGATGTTTACGCATGATTTGTAGTATAAAAAAGGAACCCATGAAAAACAACGTTAAAAATTATGATACATGCACCTGAATCAAAAGAATGTCCATGAGGAACAAGAGATGAGGAGCTGGATGCAGCTGCTTGTGAATATATACTGACAATGAGCATTTGTGCATTTATAGAGATCTACTTATCTGATGGGGACATGCAAAGATATATTATACTTTCCATGTGAAACAAGTTTGGCGGACGGTCAGGGGTGAATTTAAAGGGACTGCATGTGTTTATGCAGTTATACTAATTTAAGTGGTACAATGACCATAAAGATGTCCGACAACGCCACCTAGGGGTTTTCACCCTAGGACATATTACCCCTATAGAAAGGCACACACAGGTTCGTCTACTCAAAGGGAGGAAGCAGGAGACGTGTTTCAATCACAAAATTAATATTTATTTTAATACGTAAAAACATTTAGAAAGCATGCCAAAACAGGCCTTAAAGAGGGGAGTCACAGGAAGAAAAGAAAAAAAACAAAACTAATAAAATAAACCTCAACAAAACAAGAAAAGAAAATATTTAAAACACAGAAACCAAACAAAACAACACAAAAGCAAAACAAAATAAGCAAAACAGAGCCGAGGCAAAAACAGAGCCGAGGCAACTTGGCCGAGGCAAAACAGGGCCGAGGCAACTTAGCCGAGGCAAAACAAACAAAGAAAAAAAAAAGGGAAACAACCAGTAAACAGAACAAAACCATACAAAACCAAGGAATCAAATCAGGAAAAATAAAATTTGCCGAAACAGCTCAACCAGGGCAAAGCAGCAGCCGTGTCACGGCTCACAAGCTGGGTTGTTAATATCACAATCATTGAAAAGTAGCACGAACGGCCACCCGGAGCACCACACTCTTAACACCAGATGCAACTGCGGTTCTGTGCACCCCAGTGCCCAACGCACCGAAGCACCTCGCGACGGCGTTAATAATCACTCCACGGATGCCAAACTGTCCCCAAAGCTGGACCACGCGTGATACACGCAGGACCGAGAGGAAGCCACTCCAAACACAGGCAGGGTTACGCGACTCTGCTCGGGTAGGACCCCGGTGTCATAGGTGTCTTAGCTCATGCCTCCTTTTATGGCTGGCCCCGTGAGTAAGCCAACCTATCAGCATTACTGCCACAAAATTACTGGAGAGAAAGGGGAATGTTTTAAACAAACCCTGAAATTCTCTCCCACTACACAAGCAAGCCTCCAGCTTTACAGTCTTTGTCAAGTGGGCTCTAGGCAAAGCCAGAAACAATTATCTGCTATTAAAGAGTTTGTTCTATTGCATTCCTTTTAAAGAACCATATACAGTAAGTTTTCTATCATAAAGAAGAATTTTTTTTTTGCACTTAAGTATTTTATTTATTTGTTTGTTTATGCATAGCCTTTTTCACAGATCTTGTTTCAGCTGTATGTCTGGGGCCATTTTCTAGTTGAAACAAACATCTCTTTCTTTGCCATTGAGATTAGATTAATGTGTTTTGTGGTCCTCTATGTTGCTTCATATTTCATAGTGTGTATGGTGGTCTCGGTATGATTCACACAATGAAATATGAGGTGAGAGCATCATGATATACTCCTCCTCAAATGGTCAAAAGAAATATTGTAAGATTTATCAAATAATGCTATTTTTGTTTTGTTTGACAAAGGAACAGTCCTAATTTGTGCAAATTTTAGATCATTTTCATCTCTGTGCTTCTTATTAAGCAGAGGAGTTTTGCAGAGGGGTGGGCAAATTTATATGATACTGTTGCAGTTCTCACAGTCGTAGGGGCCAGCCTAGGGGCTACCTTGGAGTACGGACCAGACTTGAGAACGTGAATCCATTTCTGTTGTTTTTATTCAAAGCAAAACAAAACAGGAAAACAAACCTGGCTCAGTGGCCGTTACTAGAACATGAACTAGAACATGAACATAATACTGCCAGTCATTAACCCTAAACACAAACGGATGAAAACTCAACTCATCTGACTCTAAACACAAAACAGATGAAACCAAGACACGTGACAAACGAACTAAACAGAACAGGATATCAAAATAAGAGACCCGAGAACATGAACAAACAGAACAGAGAAAAAACACAAAAACAGTGGCCCTCACCGGCCACTGGCCGAACCGTTACAGCAGTTTGTTATTTTCTGTGCAACTGTTAGTCCCAACCTTTTCAGGCCATCCTACAACTGCTGGCTTCTCCCAATCTTTATTTAAAGTGACATATTGAATGATGCACCTAACTGAACATTATTTATCCAGTTATATCTAAGGTCTTTGCCAGGGCTCTGTAGCATTTTCTATTCATTCGTAGTATAATAATGTCCCTGAGGACTATAGGTGTCACAGCTGCCTCGCCCCCTCCGCGTAGATGCCGTTCCCTTTCGCCAGAATATTAGTTTTCCCCATTAAATGCCTTCTCTTTTTCTTTCCGTGCCCTGTCTGCCCTTATCCCAATTCCCCTCCATTGTGTCCTTCCTCCCTTGGTCCCTTCCTCCCTTTGAAGTTCCCAACCTTGGTTTGTACCACTCCCACCTGATCTGTCACACCTGTGTCTCGTTCTGTTGATCCCTGTCTCACCTGTCTCTCCTTCCCCTTGTGTATTTAAAGGCCAGCCTGACCACGAGTCTACATGCCTGTATTTGCTCTCTTTTGGTGCATGTTGTGCTCTGTGTTATCCTGCTGTGCTTGTTTTATGTTTTGTGTCTTTCTGTTTCAGACTTGTGCTCCGGCCGTTTAAATGAGAACCTCTGCGTTTCCCTGAGGTGTCTCTACAGCCCTGTGCCTGCTGTGTATGCCAGCCCAGTCCTTTGTTCTTTTGGTTTTGCCGGAGCACGGGTCCCAGCCCCAGTATATTTTGGCTTCCTGCTTTTTCTTTATTTGTATTTTACCTGAGCCGGGGTCCTCCTGTTTCCTCCTGTGTTTTCTGTTTATGCTGGACATTAAACCCCGGTTATTTTCTGTTCAACCTTGTGTCCTCTCCACTCCCTGAACTGCACCCATGACGATCATTTTCTCTAAAGCTGTGTTCAAAAAGTGCACTTGTTCACTTGTTCACTCATTTACTACATAGTCTTTCCTATATAGATGGGTTGATTAAATAGTGCACTGGATCTTGGCAATTTATCACATAAACACACGTCTTGTCTTTCCATGTGGACCTGTGACACGGCCATGTTTGATTTCAGGATGATAAATATTTGAACAAACTTAATATTTCTATACCATTCAATAAATTGATCTCTACTTGTGTTAACTGTAATAAACAGCAACATTTAAAATCTGTGCATATATATTTTTGGCAGCACTGGAGTAGCCTATTAACATAATGAGGATTGCAGCATTTATTATGCTAACAGTGTACTTTTTAAATACACATAAATTGAGGCTATACAAGTTACACCTGTCCATACACCAAAAATATATATAAAACAATGTAACTGATGGCTTTTAAACTCGCGTGCAAGTTTTTTTACCTAAAGCTTTTTCAGTAGTTATCCTAGCTTGCTAACTTTTCGAAGCTATGGATCCAATTCGAGCATTAATTTTTATATTGCTTGTCAAAATATTGCTGCTGAGACAGAGAATATGTAATGCCATCAGGGCGAGGTGTCTGAGACGTATTTTGCTCATCAGACGTAATCAAATGCCAGTGGTATATACTGTGATAGCCCCTAGCAGCTAATGTTAGCGTCCTACCTACTGTATATGTTTTCCAAATTTCCAGACACCTATTCCTCTCCTCTTTATGTAGTGTACAGTGTCTGGACACTAGATTTTGGCGTGTCGTGCGGTGATTTTGTAGTGCACTAACTAGTGAGTGAAATTCATAGTTGGAACATAGCCACATAGTGC
This sequence comes from Nannopetersius ansorgii, assembly GCA_037974605.1. Lineage (NCBI taxonomy): Eukaryota > Metazoa > Chordata > Actinopteri > Characiformes > Alestidae > Nannopetersius > Nannopetersius ansorgii. The sequence continues at coordinate 10,540 of JBBPDE010216935.1, forward strand.
CCTACATAGTGAAAGAGTGCACTTTATGAACGTAGCTTGTGATTGCACAGACCAATGGGTGTGTGTATACAGACCTTTGATCATGTTTTCTTTTACATCATCTGCAATGCCAGGCGCATGTGTGTCACTTACCTGGGCAAGAAATGACACCAGGATGCAGTATGGGAAGAAGGCAAGTGTGACACTCTGGGCAGTGACCTGCTGGGAAACCTTGGATCCTGGTATTCATACGCATGTTACTTTGACACCTATTATCCACCTAAACAGACCATTACACTACTAAATGGCAATAATATTCCCCAATGTAGTATAAATAATAGACATAACTAACAAAAGAAGACCTAACAGAGTGGGTGAGAGTCAGTAGTTTTTGCTGGAGTCTGTGTGAGGAGTAGTTTGAGAGTCTCCATTTAATGGCAACAGGAACAGCAGTCTCTGCAGGAGCTTTGAACAGCAATCGTCCTTGGACGGGGGAGTAGGATCACACAGGCAGTCCAAAGCAGCCAAAACAGTCAAGGACATTTGGGAGAGGGACCACAGCGATGGCAGACCCTGATGGTGGTCAGCCAGGCTAGACTAATGGGCTACACTTTTATTTTATTTAGATTTTATTTAGGTTCTTCTTGGAGCAGCCTGACAACAATAGTTACAGTAATACGTCTGGAGAAGAAGGTCCAAGAGGTAATAAGGTGTGGACAAATTTTTCTAATACGTATCTTAACTCAGCGATATTTTGAAGCTATTTTAGTAATTTGGGTTAAATTTGGGTTAATAGTGGCACCCAGATTTTCACACAGGAGAAGCTGAGGAACCAGCAAGATCTAGTGTTAAACCTGACAGTTTGTTTCTGGCATCTTTTGGACCTCTGCTCTTCTGAGTTGAACAATCCTCAGTCTTATTTAATCTCTAACACAGGTCAACAACAAAAAAATACATTTGTAATCATCAGAAACCACAACACACTTTTCTAAACCGATTTTTCAGGCTGATTTCAGATCTGCCTTTTTTCAGTCACATCAACTTTTTGAATTGTGAGTAATATTAAGTCTGCAATAGACTTGCATGCGCTTTTTTTTTATTAAAGCGCAGCACCAATCAAGAACTGTTTCAAAATTTTCAGTGTGAAGTCAGACAGGCCACACTGTGGCATAGATATAATGATCAGTGTCAGTCAGACACCACTGTTTCTGCACAAACACTCAGCATATGATTATTATATGATCATTATACCAACTATCATGCAACATAAACTTATCTTTGATGATTGTGACCTGTTGATCTGTGTTATCATACGGGTTGGCAGTGAGAATAGTTTATAGATAATAGTTTTTAGATAACTGATTTTACTCCATATTTTACTTTTTATGCTGCAGTTTCCACTTTCACATTTACAAACTGATAGTGGTTGGACCGGTATGATCTATAGAATAGAGTGGTCTACGGTGTTGAATGGCATCGAGCAAAACCAGCAAAGACATGCATTCTTTGTCAGCAGACAGTAAAAAAATGTTTAGGGTTGTTCAGTGCTTTGATGACGCTGGACCACAGATTAGATCCATATCCAAAAGCAAACATAACTGTAGGAATTTAAAGCTTGCATAAATAAAGATCTGGGTTCTTTAATATATGTTAAATAACTGCTAGTTTAAAGGTTTTGGTAAATAACCAATACTACAAGAAGAGTTTATGCTAAAATGGACCTGATTACTACTAGAGGACTTCTTCAAGCCTAATTTTAGGAAGCACATTGAGTGTACTGGTAGAAGATTTGGATGAGAGGATATTTGTATTATTTGTCTAATAGCTTTAATCTTATTGTCAAAAAGTGCATACAATTATCACTACTACAGGTTCTGTAGCTCCCTGGTTACTAATTCATTTAGAATACTGAATAGAAATGTAGGATTATTTTTGTTAGGTTCAGTAAAGATGATAGACAGGCTGAGTGTGATGCTGTAAGTCAGTGGTCCCCAAACCCCGGTACCCACAGCCCAGTACCGGTCCACGGGCAGCACAGAAAAAAAAAATGTGGATGTTACCCATGTTATGATGTCGGCTCGTTGTTATAAAAATGCTGTTAATAAAGCTGCGAGTACAGACTGGATTTACATTTATTATTGTATTTTAAAGATACCCCATTATTATATTTTTAAAATATCCCCATTTTTATGCGTATCATTGATTTGTATAAATACGTATACGGATGTTTATCTGCCACCCCTTAAAGGCCGCACCGTGAAAATAGTTTCCGATAATAAACCGGTCCGTGAAGAAATAAAGGTTGGGGACCACTGCTTTAAGTGCTCTGCCCTAGTCTCTGAGATTACTCTTCCAGTGGGATTGGAAAGATTCCAACTTGGCTAATCACCAGAGCATATCGCAGCACTGGACATAGGGCTAATTTACACACATCTTTAATGTTATTCTTAGTAACCTCTGATGTTGGACGAGAAGGCCTGGCTCGCAGTCTCCGCTCTAATTCATCCCAAACAAAGGTGTTCTATCGGGTTGAGGTCAAGTTCTTCCACATCAAACTCACCCATCCATGTCTTTACAGACCTTGCTTTGTGCACTGGTGCATAGACTTGCTGGAACCAGAAGGAGACGTCCCCATATTGTCTCCACAAAGTTGGGAGTATGCTGAAGCAGAGTTCCTTTCGCTCTGAGAAACAACTCCACACCATAACCCCCCCCTCCACCAAACTTCACACTCAGCACAATGTAGTCAGACAAGTACTGTTCTCCTGGCAACCGGCAAACCCAGATTCGTCCATCAGATTGCCAGATAGAGAAGCGTGATTCATCACTCCAGAGAACGCGCCTCCACTGCTCAGAGTCCGATGGCGGTGTGACCACTGTGTCCGACGCTTTGCATTGCACTTGATGATGTATGGCTTGGATGCAGCTGGTCAGCCATGAAAACCTATTCCATGAAGCTCTCTACGCTTGAGCTAATCTGAAGACCACATGAAGTTTGGAGGTCTGTAGCGATTGACGGTGACCTCTGTGCACTCTGTGCCTCAGAATCCGCTGGCCACGCTCCGTCAGTTTATGTGGCACCACTTCGTGGCTGAATTGCTGCCGTTCCCAATCGCTTCCACTTTGTTACCACGCTGGAATTCACTGAGCTCCTGAGAGCGACCCATTCTTTCACAAATGTTTGTAGAAGTGTCTGCATGCCCAGGTGCTTGAAGTTCTACACCTGTGGCCATGGAAATGATCGGAACACCTGAACTGAATTTACATTTATGGCATTTAGCAGACGCTTTTATCCAAAGCAACTTCCATTCCCTAACTACAGGGGGCAGCCTCTCCCTGGAGCAACTTGAGGTTAAGGGTCTTGCTCAGGGACCCAGTGGTGGTATGCTGGAGGTAGGATTC
>JBBPDE010217010.1:3375-13917 GCA_037974605.1 Nannopetersius ansorgii
GCAAACATTTCTCATGATGCTGGTGTTTTATCCATATCGTGCAGCTCTTTGTCCCCAAGTTACCCCTTGTCAGTCCCGGGAAGAGAGAGAGATGATGAATTAGCTCTCAACTCGTCACACTAAGAGCAAGCGGAATTTCCCTCTTCACACAAACCAGAAACAATTTATAGGACCTGCCATTATAACGCGGCTTCAGAAGAAAATTTAATGAGAGAGAGAGAATGAGGGAGAAAAAGAGAGGCTGTTCCCCAAAAACATTTTCATAACTGCTGTCTTAATCACAACAATTCAGTTTTTAAAAAAATTACATTTATTTTCCTCTAATGTGGTTTGGCTTTTAGGTCAATTAGTTACAACACAGGCATCAAAACTAAAGGCCAGACACAGATGAGTGATGTCACGAGGGGAACAAAAACAAAGGTCTGAAGGAAGATTTTATAGAATTTAATACAGCTCTCAATGTTCAGGGCATTTCTGAAGTGTGTGTTTGTGTGTGCAGCAGCAAGGAAACAGATCTGCACAGTACGTTTGCATGACAGTTCTGAGACGCCTGCGTTAAGGGGCCGTATCAATTGATTCACATTTTCTCACATTTCTCAGAGTTTGATGTAGCCTGTAAACATTTCCTAATCAAACAGCTTCTCTAGAAATGTCTTTCCATGCCAGTGTCTGTTAAATCACTACACAATAACCTCATTCTGCTTTATGAGGTACTGATTAGTGATAACTGATCAGATCTTACATAATGAGGAAATGTACACACAAATAAATATATCTGTGTGTGTTTTTCCTCATTAAATAATAAAATCACCACCCTCTCTACTGACAGCTGCTTAGTTTGGACTGCTTATTGAAAGAGGCGCAACACAGGGCAGCCAATTAGAACAGAGCTCATTTACATATTAGTCTTAAAGGCACAGTAACAGACAAACTGTTTATTTGTAATGAATAAAAAGAGGGTGGGAAATGGTCATGTAGGAACAATTCTGGTACATATACAGTCAAATGACATAAGTGAGCCCTCTCAGAAAGTTTAAGGTGAAGACCTGAACTGCACACAGATCAGTCACAGAGTCTATTTAAAGGCTGTTTTTTTTCATGACCTCTAAAAAAGACCTTAGAAGCACTTCAGTCTCCCTGCTGACAGAGACACAGTTTATGGTATATGTAATGCAGCACAGTTATGCCAGTCATGTGACGAGGTCACGCATACGTAATGCTGTTAAATAACAGCGATTCAAACAGCTGGTTCCACTGCCCTTAACTCATTTAAATATAGACAAAGTAGAGGAGAACAATAACATTTAAGACTGACGTATTATTTTGTGGTTGCTGCCTTGTATTGCTGCTTATTTGAAAGGGCTGAAACACTCCGTAGAACTTCGCCATGAATGGGCGGGGCTAAACTGCTGAAGTCTGATTGAGATATGGAAACCCTTTGGGACCCACGGATTTGAAAATGCTTTTTTATATATTGACTGAAGGGATGTAGAGAATTCATTAACATATGTTAAGCCTCTTTAATTTCACTAAAGTGATGATATGGGCTCTTAAATATATTTCAGCGCATCTCAATATGTGGCAATATAATCACAATACTAATATTTCCTCTATACTGTGTAGCTCTGGACATTTACATTGCGTTACATATTGAATCTGCAAGTATTGTGATAATATATTAAGCGTATTTTTGGATTCCCTTCTGTAGTTAATAGAAGATATATAATGTAGCACTACATTACATGTTTTTAAGTCACACAGCCTAATAACACACGGCACTACACTGCGCCTCAACCTTTTTTCTTTGTCTTTCTTTATTTCTTTTTTTTTAAGACACACACCCAGTGTGTGAGTCATGGCAGAGCAGAGAGAGAAAAAAGCACAGCATGTTCCCATTTAAACTCCCATCTTCATCACTGCAGAAAAACTTTCCTAGAAAAACCTCACACACTCACTCACACACGCAAGATTCCACAGAGAGGACCATAAAAGGAGCCCACATGCCACTTCCTCATTCACACACCCGCTCTCTCACACACACGAGCAGCACAATCCAACTTCCAACCTAAACAAACCAAGCAACACAGTACCAGGCCAAACTGCTGGCGTTGCCACAGCGACGAGGACATAAACAACTAGAATGTGATTCTAGATGCCCTGTGCGAGAGGCTGAGGAGCAAACACAAACACACTCGAATTAAAAACAGTCACGGCGTCACTGAATGGAGGTTACAACCATCTCTGCCGCAGGTGACATTTTAATAACATGGATTATAGTCCGTTTTATATATCCAAAAATATTAGTGAACACACCGTCTTGAGACACCCCTCATTTCTATTTTGCTTTGAATCACCTTGTTGCTGCTAAAATGTCTATTTTTTGCCTGTCAGACTGTCTTATCTTTGCCATAGAGCAGACTAAATGAAAGAAATGGGAACAAATGTTACTATAAGACTGTAAAGGGCCTAAAGATACTGTTCCTTCACTAGTCAGGACTTTGTAGCTCACTGTGTCTTAAACAAAAAACATTTTTCTTAGACTAGTCACGTTCAGGGACTGCACTGACGATTTTAGATATAACTTGTGTCCAAACCCTCCCAGCACATTTTCAAGCAGCAAACAGTTCTGTGTCATCTACTGGAGTTCATTTGGAACTTGTGGGTCCTCCTTGCCCCTGCAGCACAATGGGAGAAAGAGACTGTGGAGATCAAGACATCACTGTCTAAACTTTCTCCTTTTCATTGGACTGGACATCAATTTGGCACAGTTTTGAAGAATGTTTGGGATAATTATCCTGTTGAATATATAAATTATGTAATGTTGAGACGAATGATTCTTTTTTTTTTTTTTTCCACAAAGTGAAAGTAAGTCACTAAAGACAAACCTAATTTGTCTCTTCGATCAATAGAGTCTAGAACATAGAGCCTTTGTGGCTAAAGAGTGTTACTACAGTCTATAAAATACTGAAAAAGAGTCAGTTAACTTTAACTAAACCCAACCTCACAGTTCAAGGACCAAACAGAATTAAATCTAATAATGTTTTTTCACTGGCAACATTTACTGTCCAGTACAGCGATGAAACATCTTGGTAGCTAAGACTGGCGTGCAGTGCTGTATGTATAGAGAGGTGGATGAAATTATGTGTTCCCTGAGAAAAATCTCAGTAGCAAAAAGCACTAATAATACACGCAACAACCCAAGACAATCAGACCCAAATCACAATTTCTAATAATATGCATTTAAACAACAAATTTCAGAGCTCGAGTGAATAAATAACGGCGCCTGTAGCTCAGTAAAGCACTAGATTCTCAGAAAACAGACCAGACGTTTAAAGCGCAGAATTCGTGGGCGTCTGATCTGCCGTCTTTAGGAACTGCTAATTAAACTAATTGAGCTGCCGCTCATCCCTGGATGTGAGTGAACTGCAGCTTCTCTTCAGGCCAAAGGCTGTTTAAGGGCCTTTAAGGCTCAGAGGCTGCCAGACACACTGAAATAACAGCAAGCAGAGTATGCTTTAATAAAAAGGGGAATGCAGGAAACCAAATCATTACGGTGAATTGCACTTTTAAGCAGCCTGCAGCAGGCAAAACTGAATTTGACTTTTTTTTTTTTAAATCAATCTCAATTTGAATCAAAACCCACTATACATTTCAGACCATATAGTCCATATATGCAAAGTTATACAGTAACTCAGTTACCGGTTTTCGCTTTTAATTTAAATTCCATAAAGAGATACGCAACTAGGGAGGTCGCAGGATAAAAGTATTGGGACACCGCGGCATGGTGAACGGTTTTTGGGGAATAACTTCTGATCTAGATACGAATGAGAGCTCATTGGGAAAGTCTCCTGGAGATCTACCTAACTGTGGAGTTTTAAGTGTCCGAGTGCTTGCACCGCGGAGATATTGCACTTGAAGCGCGGGGGCTCAACCCTAGTGTGGAATTCGGAAAAAGTGCTTCCAGGTCGGCTACGGCCTGAGTCGCCGTGTGAAAACATGCAGAGAAAAATATATCTGTTGCCCCAGAAATATAATATTTGCAGTTTCAGCATTATTGTGGGGATTTCCTCGTTATTGTGGGGAGTTTTCAAAAAAATGTGGATATGCATCTGCGTAAAACTGGGGATTACTGGATATAGACACCCACCCCTAATCGAGCTGCAGCAACAATTTTATAAGGAGTGCTCAAGCTCAAAGGGAAAAGGGGATTTATTCAATAGGGCCAGCCAATCCGAAGATTTCATTGACATACACTTGTCTTAAAGGCACAGTAACAAAAAAAAAAAAAAAAAAGTTTAATCCTAAAGGGAAAAAGGAGGCTGGAAAATGCCATTTGAAAAACAAATGAGAAAAAGTGGACCTCAGGTAAAAACAGAATGTAATAAAAATGTAATGTGCATTAATGTGCACAACTATAAGCTGCAAAAAAGGATGGAAAGTTAAGGGTTCAGAGTGGTATTCTTACCAAGTTTGAACAGAAAGGCCTTTTCTAAAACACAGAAGCAACACATTGTATACACAACACACTATTGCACCATTTCCCAATTCAGTTATCCTCAAGCTCAAGGGGAAAAGGGGATTTATTCAACAAAACAATGGAGCAGTGAGAAACTTCAGCGCTGGTGGCATCGATCAAATTTAAGCTTTACTGACTGCTTGGAGATGGAAATCCAACACACCCATGTAAATAATGCAGCTGGTAAGTGCCTTCAGGGTTCCAGGGCCTCTTAGACCTGAGGCGTCAGGTGTTTGGTGACCGTTGGAAGTCAAAGGTCACCTAAAGTCAGTGCAGTGTGTACAGAACCATCTGCTCTTGTCCCTCAACATCAAGACAAATGAGTGTGTGAACTGCTTTTACAGATTTTTACAGAATACTTCAGGAGCCGATCTAGAATTATTTTTTGCGACAGAGAAGTAATGTGCACTGAGGAATCAGTCCTCCTTTGTGAACACCAGCTTTGGTGTCACCTGAAACAGTGAAATACTGAATTTTGTTCATTTTTACCGCTCACAGTAAATCACAATAAGGTGTGTGTGACGGGGGGTTATTTTAATGGAAAGAATTGGAGTGACCATCGACGCCCAGTATGTGTTAGCACGATTAGCCAAGTGCTACTTTCACAAGGACAAATTTGAACTCCAAGATCTCAGCTGATGGACTACATTCATTTAAAATGCAGTAAAGCCCTACAAAAGTGAGGGACAGGAGGACAGAAGGTGCTGGACAAGGGCTGGTCTGTCTCTCCCCCACATGAGGCCCCATAACAAAAGAAGCCCATGCTGGAAGAAGAATGCAGAAACGCTCTTTGTTTGAGAATAAATACTTTAAGGTGATATAGAAGACACACGCAAAATATATGAAAAACACATTTTAGACAAATGGGGCACGTATATACATACATACATATATATACATACACATACACACACACACACAGCATATATATACAAAACTAGTGTTCACAAAGGGACACTGATCTGGAAACAGATTCCTTGTGTGCGAGAGAGGTACTGTATGTATGAGCAGGTTTCTTTGTGTTTCACGCTTTTAAAACTGACCCTCAGCTGCGCATGCGCGACCCGCAGCGTGGTTTGATACGAATATGGCTGCCGCCATGCTCAACCGTTCTGACCTTTACACAAAAACAGCAATACTCGCAAAAAGTCTCCAAACACATACCTTAACATCAAGTGTTCAGCACATACAGCTACAGCGGTTTCAACTGTCGTTTTGCAACTCGATCCACTAATGATTATTAGTTCTACATCCCTCCACGTGTATGTGCGTTTGTGTGGTCACAAAAACCTCAAACATGCAATGTAAAGACTTCACATATATATAGATTCGCAATTAATTGATATTTAGTTCAACTTGGAGCTGGATCGTGTTTGGGTCACGACGGGGCTCGTGCTGGATCTATCTGGGTGAAAGGTCAGCTCCTGTAAGCATGCTCAGGATCGAACCTCGCTTTGTTTCTGCTCGGATTTTGGGTTTAAGCTGGTTTTTCAGCTCCAGCGGGGGTCTTGGGGTGCCGCAGAAATGGGATTTTAAAAATGAAGAGGTTGTTTCAGGTAAGGGAGCCTTGCTGTTCACACAAGCAGCGCTATAAGACATGTGAAGGTCAATGAGAAGCACAGAGGAGGCTGAGGGAAAGTTGAACCGCATGTAAAGGTGTTATAAAGTGTATGCTTGTGTGTTCTGAAAGAGAATGTGCAAATTCACACACGGTCCCTAACTCTCGGTGAGCCGGGACGAGATGTTCTCGATAGCTGGGAGGCGAAAACCCTAAACGTTTCTGGTATATTCAATGCACAACGTGGGTAAATTGATTTTTTGGTAAAAGACGCCTTTAAACCCCCACTTTCATGTGGATACAGTGCTAAAACTGAACGCAGAGTCTAAAATCTATTCTTTCAACCTTCTATCATAGATTGATGAATAGACATATAGAGATAACGCACATATAGAGAGATATACACATGTTTAATGTAATGTACTAAAAGTTTCATAATGACCCATTGTAGTAAATGTGAATACATTTAATATTTTTTGTGAATGCAATTTGCATAGGGTCACTGAACCTAAAGAGAAAGTGCTAAACTAGAGCTAGTGGCTCCTCCAGAAAATGGGGTTTACTCTGTTATAAAGACCGTCTCATTTAAATATAATAAATATAGCTAGTTTTAAGCTATCCCTGGTGAAATGTACCCACCCAGGACGTCTGCGGAGCGGTGTCGGGCGATGAAGCAGGCGTCGTCCCCGTAGCACATGCCCTTCTTCAGGATGCCCTTTCGAAAGTCTTTCCCGAAGCCACAGCTGGCAGTCACCAGGCTGTAGTCTCGGCCGTCTGTCTGAGAGAGTCCGCCCAGCACGGCCCGGGCCACGATCCGCCCGTAGGAGAGTACGGACAACATCCCCGCTCCGCTCTACCGCTCTATCGCCGGCCCGCCGGCCCTGAGCGGCAATGCCGGGAGCGGATCTTCACTCAGCCGGCCCGGCGCGCCCTGCAGCAGACTGCTTCTGCGGTCCTGTCGGTGACTGCGGGGCAGAGCCTGTTCAGTCCGGTTCTGTTCTGTTTCTGAAGGTTGGTTGGTTGGTTATCTTCAGCCGGTCTCACGGTGCTCCCTCACTACCGTCATCTTTACTCGCGCACAAACACAACACCGCCGCGCCGTGAGTATATTGGGGGCGGTACATACGGGTAATCGGGTCACGTGGCTTCCACCACTCACAACAATCGCTCTCCTCGAATTTTAGTTAACCCTTTACTGCCTCGCCACTTTCCGTTAAAGCTCAGCCACACAGTTCCGTCGCCTGACTACATGCCATTAAAGTGTAGCCACATGGTTACGCCACCCGACTACTTTCCACTAAAGTGTGCCTGTTTTCTCTTAAACTGTACGGTGACATGGTTAGGTCGCCTGGCCACTTTTCATTAGAACATAATCACACAACATAACCACACTTTCCATTAAAGAGAATGTTGTGCCACTTGATTTTTTTCCCTTAAACTTTCCCTTAAATTTTCCCGATTCCAGTCCTGGAAGGCCGTGGCCCAGCACGTTTTGGTTATTCCCCTGCTCAGAAACACCTGATTCACCTCGCCAGTTAATTGTCGGGTTTAGTGGATGTGTTTGAGGAGAACTACCATCAAACTGTGCTGGACACTGGCCCTGCAGGCCCGGAGTTGCCTACCCCTGCCGTATAGTCACACATTTGCGCCGCCTGATGTTTGAGTCGTTTACGGGTATATCTCATTTCGCTTTCTACACTCCACATAGTGCACTAGATAGGGGTTAAAACTTTCTACTTGTTCATGCACCGATATAGTGAATAACTTATCTAACAAATAACAATTTTGGATTTATCTACGTGTGCACAATTAAATATTGCATAAACTGTGCGTGTTGGGGATAAAAGTCCCTATTTTGTAAACTCATAATATGCACTATATAGGGAGTAAGGTGCGGTTTGAGAAGGAGCCCATGGAGACGGAGGTGCCATGGCCGGTTGCTAAGCATGGACGGAGTGTTTTGTGTGTTGGTTTTGGTCTCATGTTTTGTTGAAACTGGAGCAGAACCGGGTCCTAACTCCACTCTCTTCCACCCGAATCGAACATGGCTAGACTGGGGCGAGTCTCTGGAGGCTGGAGAGGAAAAAACAACGATATCACCGGTTTCGATGAGGGCGGCCGCCACCAGCACCGCTCCCACCGCGGAGCCTCCAGAAACCACAGCCGATAACAGAGCGACCCGGCTTGACACTGCGGCCCTGCCTCTCCCCCTGACTGGAGCCCTGCCCAGTCCGATCACCACAGGTACCGACACTTTCAGTACACATAGCAGAGTCACCCAACAACTCCACAGGTACTGACACTTTCAGTAAACATAGTAAAGTCGCCCAACAACCTTCAGTACAGTACAGACAGCAGAGGCCTCCAACAACTCCACAGATAGTGAAAAGAGCCAAACCAGGCTCTGGATGGATGGAGCTACAAGTAAAACTGGGCTTCCATGAGGAAGGAGGTCTGGAAATGTTTAAGCGAACACTTTGCCACACATAAACTAACCATTTACTGTAGTAATGTTGTTTGTATTTGTTGTAATGTAAGTGTTTTAATACTGCCCTTTTAAGCATAATTTTCTCATGTGCTTAAGACTTTTGCACAGTACTGTATACATATCTATCCACCTCTTTTTCTCTGTTTACATCTGCCCAAGTAACTCTTTGTCTAAATGTCTGTCTGTCTGCCTGTCTTTACGTTTTTATTAAAAGTATTTGCAAGTGTGTAAATAAACATTTGGACAGTTTTCTGTGTGTGTGGAGCTCTAAAAGCAGGTAGAAGTGCTGACAGTGAATCTGATTTCTCTCCAGTGTCTGATCTCTGTCCCTGCAACGTCCAGACTGATCAGTGTGACCTGAACTGCTGCTGTGACCCGGACTGCTCTCAGGAACTGGCCCTCTTCACACACTGCTCTGTCCAGAAAGTCATGTACGTTTTTCAGCTCGACGACAATGCTAGAACCGAAAGCAGGTTCCAAGTTATAACTGATAAAAAATATACTGGGTGCCTTAAAAACCATTGATTCTGCTCATCAGTTCCTAAAAACTTTTTTTAAGGAACTGTTTTATGAGAATTTGTGCATCACTTTATTCATATTTATTTAGTTAAAATTTATCACATTTTATTTAAGCATCCATTAAAGCTGCTGGGGCCTTTTGAATGTTCAGATCTTTTTTGTTATCTAAACATTTTTCATTTTTTTTTTTTTTTATGGACTCGGAATCAGAACCAGGACACTATGCAGGATCAGAATCGATAAAAATACTAGACACAAGAGCTTCACTCTTCTCACTCTCCCTGTTTATGGAGTCTTGTGCTCTTTTATTGGGAGAGAATTGATTACAAATTAGCATTCAAACATCTGAAGCTGAAAAATGTCAGATACCTTACTTTGATAGTGATATTAAATATAGTATCACATTACTCATTACTGAAGTTATGAACCATTGTTTATTTATTTAAACCCCCAGACACACTGTGTTTAAAATACATACAGAATTGTCGTCACATCCTGTTTAAAATAGGTACAGTACAGTCTAACACCACTGTGTTTAAAATAAAAAAAATATTTAAAATTAGTTTATTATGTGTGTCAGTGTAGTGTTGGCCTTTAACGTGCAAATCTATTCAAATGTATTGAATTGCCATGTTTTTGCACTGAAAAAGCTCTGTCAGTACATGGTTCAACACTAATGATATTGATTGTTGTGTTGCAGTGGTGAGCCCAGGCTGTGCAGCCAGGTTGCTGCTCTCTACTCCCTCAGCACGACAGCAGAGGGGTTATCACACGTGCAGCGGTCCGTCCAGACCCAGATCAACCCTGATGTTTTCTGTATACAGGCGGTGAACTGTAAGTACATCAGCTGTAGTGTTACTGAGAGCAAACTGTGGATCAGCTGCAGAATCATAGCTGACTGTTGTAACCAGGGGAGAAATGATACAGATATTGTCCAAGATTCTATATTCTATTTTTAACAAACTGTGAATGTAGAGGATTCATGACTGGATTCATTTTGGACTGGGGAGGTGTTTGCTGATGAAATGATTAATGTTGGGCAACGATTAAAATCTTTAATCGTGATTAATTGCATGGTTTTCTGCGATTAATTGCATTGCTATATAGAAACTTAAATAATGAATTCAAAATTTGTGTATTGCGCACTTTTGTTTGAAAAGTACTGCTATATGAAGAAAAGTGTAATTGCATTTAATCAAATAAGGAACTTTTTAACAGCAGTATTCCCCTTAACGAAGTCACACAGCTGCAGTTCAAATATTTCTGTAAATCTCAGCTTAAACATTAATGTAATCAAATGTAAAACCAAAGCTATTTGCCACTGCAGGGCATTCACATAATAAAAGTCATTTTAAAAAATAACATGTTAACTTGCCCAGCTAGCGCTGGGCGATATGGAAAAATCATATATCACGATATGGATTATTTTATATCACGATAACGATATATATCACGATATAC
>JBBPDE010217016.1:0-13917 GCA_037974605.1 Nannopetersius ansorgii
TCTATCTATCTATCTATCTATCTATCTATCTATCTATCTATCTATCTATCTATCTATCTATCTATCTATCTATCACATTTGAAAGGTAAACATTGCCACCTCGTGGTGGTTCATTGATAAGGGAGACTAGAACTCGAATGAGGTCTTGTTTTTACTACTGTGACAGGAATTGCAGATAACAATATGTGTGTGTGTGTGTGTATGTATGTATGTATGTGTGTGTGTATAATAATAATTATCATATATTAAAGTTGTATATGTATTAAACCTGTTGCTATGGCGTTGGGACTCCAGCTGGACTGTGATTGGCTGCTTCTGATCCAGGAGGCCAATTACGTTATTAAAATATGAAGCAGTTCTTTTTTAGGCCGTTGTTGTAACGGGAGGAGCGCGAGGCCCCTCAGTCAGTTAAGTGTGTGAAATTAGAAAGAGTCTCAAATCAAACCGGTAATAACAACAACAATAATAACTACAATTAATGTAAAAATCGTGTCCATAAATTACGATAAGAACTATTCGTCGAGACGAGTTATTGGTTGTTGCTAGAGATGGAGGTAAGAGGGATGAAGAGGGTCGGAAAGTTTAATTAGCCAGATTAGCTGTCCGTGCTAACGAAGGCACTGGCCGTTACTCGACTCAGTTTAATGGAATTATATGTATGATTATGTTTAGAGATGAGAATACTTTTTTATAAACTTAAACCAGCAAAAAAATTCTCCATAGCTGGGGTATGAATTCTGAAAATGTGCTTGTCTTCACTAGTGAGGCTTAAAACTCGACCGACATTTGCTCGACAGAGCGCTGAGGTAATTTAAACTTAAAGCACGTTCCTCATCAAATGAAATATAGTTAGTATCAATATTTATTTTTTCATTTATATAATTTAAATGAAAAGTAGACTGTTTTAAACGTTTTTTTTTCTCATCGTGGCCACAGAGAACAGCTAGTCAGCTAGCCAGCCGTTGAAAAGTTCCTCAGAATTAAAAGTATTTCTAAAGTGTGGAGAGGAAACTTCATTCAGTAGAGCATTTAATCTTGGACAAGTAGGTCTGGCTCATCTCCGTTCAAGTTCACCTCAAAGGTGCTGGATGGGGTTGAGGTCAGGGTTCTGTGTGGCCAGTCAAGTTCTTCCACACTGAACTCCTCCTGCAGGTCTTTATGGAGCTGCTCTGTGCTCTGGGACACAGTCCTGCTGGAGTAGAGAAGGGTCTTCTCCGAACTGGGGCCACAGAGTTGGAAGCATGGCGTTGTCCAAAATGTGTTTGTATGCTGAAGTATTAAGGTTACCCTTTGCTGGAAGTATGCAGAAATTCAGTGAATTCAATAATTATGATACATAATTATCTTAATACTTATCTATGCAATGTATGTATATATATAGGAATTAAAGTAGTCACGTCAGGAGTTTAGTTTTGCTGATGTCATCCACATTCTTTGAATCAAAGGAAGCAACGCAACAGCAGTTAAGTTTGTAGTTTGGATGAACTAAAGCTATATTCTTTACCAATTAAAATCACAAAGAACACCTAAAATCAGTCTCTGCCTTTTTTTATTAACATGAATGATTATCCCTTCAAAGGTAAAGGGGCTACATTCTACCACTCCTTCCCACAATAGCCTGTCTATCTATTCAAGACTAATCAAGGAATCGTATTATACATTTTGTCCTTTTTGTGATTAAAGGTCAATAATGCAGGGAAGAGCAAAATCAACGTGGAGGCAAATGGAGCAAAAAATGCCTTTGATCGATTTCATAACAACGGCTCAGGCTCGTACTACTCCCCCTGCAAGTTTCAGGTGAGTAACAGTTGACCTGGCAAATGAACTGTATTAGGAAATGAAACGAATTAGCAGTCACAGACTGAGATTTTTTTTACATTCGCGTGTTACTCAGTATGTACTAAAAATACACTCAGTAGTTTCTTTTAACAAGTAAATTGACAGTATGTTCACCATTTGATTTAATGCCATCAGACAAATATTAGTTATTTAGCAAGCCATTAAGTGCTGAAACAGTAACAAGTGCATTGAATGTTTAAGAACAGTATAGAATAAACCACACAACAAATTAATGGGAGTCAGACCTGCACTGTTACCGATTTGTTCATCTTTTAAAGGAAACTAGGTTTATTTGACATATTTTGATAGTTTTTCACTCAGTAACATTGAACTGAAGTATTGAGAATCCACATAAAGATGTGCATTGTCTGTGTACATGTCATTTTATTTTCTCCTTCTTTAACAGAATGACTGTAGTGGAGATGGTGGACGACCGTCACAGCCTTTTATCACAGGTTTTTCCTCTCATGAGGAGCTGCCGCTGCCATTTAATTCCTGGGTAGCTCAGGATGACCCTTATCAACTGATGAATTGCATTCAAGGCGTCTCCAAAAACAGGTAAGGTTTATACATACTGGGTACAGATAAGCAACATGTTGTTACATAAGCACATAATTGCAGGGCTCCAAATGACAAATGGTAATAAATAACTTATAATAAGGAACATTCAGTCAAAACTCTATGATACTGTAATAGCTTCTATCCAAAAAACAAGCTTCTCATGTTCTGTGTTACATGTCAAATGCATTTTAACAATACATAGCTAACTGTTATCTCAATATCAATCTCTGCAATACTGACGGCTACAATATGCAAACTTCTAACCAATCACAGTGTTTCTGGCAGTGTGTCCAATCACAGCTCCAGGTGAGTTACTAGGGGTTCTGATGCATCAAGGTCTTCATGTAAACCGAGAAAGGTCTTATTTTGGAAGATTTTTCACCATCAAAGATGAATCGTCATGTGAATGTTGGGGAAAAACTGCTGTAGCCACAGTAAGGAGATGTATTTAACTATGTTGGCTTTGTGATATCACAATAATCTGATTTGAAAAGGTTATTTTTGCACCTTATTTTCCATATACGGACTGGATGGAGGGAGTAAACGTATAGTTTGAAATAACATTTACAGAGTTCAAACGTTTTTGTTTCCTGAAGTGTTGATATGACCCCTTCGAAATCATGAAAGTTGTCACAGTTGAAATATACAGCAGCGATATCACACTACTGACCATTTTAAATTACTTGTTGTCGGTTAAATCGGTAAAACTTGGCAGCTTTTTGTGGGTGGTTTTAGTGATTACATTAATGTATTTATTTAATTTGTTTATTATATTAATATATAAATGAATAACATTAATATTATTAATATGTTATTCATTTAAATATTTCTAACGTATTAATGGACAAAACTTGACTCTTTAATTCACATTTCATGTATTGTTATAAATCCTCGCCTGAAGTACAGTATCATAAACTACGTAAGTGATTTGACATTAATAACACCACATAGATTGAGATAAGTCATGCAGTTTGCGCTGCACTAAATAAATGGTGGGGTATAAACATTAAAAACTTATTGCTGAAATACATAAATGAGGAGACGTGTCATAAACAATGAGAACTTGACCGATTAACCACATGTGGGTTGAGAGAAAATTGTGTACATTTGATTTTGCCAAACCTTTTATAAGGTGGATGACAATAGAGCAATAGAACAGTCCAAATACTTTCTCTGGTATTCAGGAATCATTTAAAGTGGGCTATCAATGAATGGTATGTTGTTTGTCCGTCACAGGAATCTTGTAGATGGCAATGACTGTGGGAGTGAGACTGACCTGTATGGATTAGTATCAACTATCTTGGAAGAAGTTAATCCAACGGACTCCTACTTCTCACAGGAGTCAGTATCTCAGTGATTCATGTATTTCTATGCTATAGATCAGTATTTGACAATAAAGTAGTGTTTGTAATGATACAAACTTTAGCCAGTTCCTGAACTACCTTTGTAAATTTAACTCAAACATTGGTCTCAATAGGATGTCATCAGGTCTTAAAAATGTGTGGTCCACCAAGTCTATGAAGGAGGACAGCTTGAATGACCTTCATTCGAAGACAAATATGCCGTCTAGCTCTGGCATGCAGTCTAACAATCTCTGCCCTGAGTCAATGGGAAGGGACTCTCATCAAAGCGCTGACATTAACCAACACTTCAACAGCTTTGATGTTGCTGACCCAACCTGGCTTTTCTCCACCTACAGTGGAGACTCTGAGGCCAGACCCCCTCCTGGCCTCAGCATCTCCCGAGCTGTCAGTACCTACCGTTCAAAGAGCAGGGTGGGTAATTCTGAGCACAGCAAGGACAGCAGCTTCTGCAGCACCAGTCATGGCTTCTCTGACAACATGGATTCACTTAATGACCCCTCCTGCCTTCCAAGCCAAATGATTGACTTGTGCTTCGCCCCGTACCAAAACCTCTCTGCGTTGAATGGACCCAAAACGAAAAACAGGTCGTTTTCAGTGCAGGATAGCAACAAGCTGGCCAGTCACATTCAAGCTCTTCTCATGGGGGAGCAGGGAGACGTCTATAAAAGTGAATGGGCTCAGAACAGCCTTGTAAAAACCCAGGATGCGAATGTGCTTGATATGAAGAGTCTCTCGTTCCAAAACACGCCAGCATTTGCTTCTCATGTGCCCACCCGTAAGAGAGAGATGACTGCAACCTTGAGGGAGCAAAGAGGAGGTGATGTTGGGAGGAGTCATCCCTTGCAAAGTGATTACACCACTAAGGAATTATCTGGGTTCAGTCAGGCGTCAGATTATTTTGAACCTCCTAAATCCTTCTCGTCCCCTTTAAACCCCCCAACCCCTCCTCAAAGCAAAGAGGCGAGTCGGAGAGAGACCAGGGGCCCCCAAACTAGCTTCCACCAGTACTATCATGGCCAGTCAAATCATCCCCAGAATCAAGCTAAGCTTCAAGCCAAGACCAGCATGAAAACCGACCACAAAGGCATATCCAAGCTCATGACCCACTCTGGGACTGAATTCGTTCCCTTCCTGTCTCAGCAGAGGCCTTCATCCAGTGTCCTCACTGACTTTGGGCAAGAAAATGGGATGAACCTACAAGGCAGGACAGGTCAGGTAGGGTTCGGTCTGAGTCCGGATGGTCTGAGAAATGTAGCAGGTGGAGATGGAGGGGACTTCAGTGTGCATCTAGACAAGAACAGGCTACAAGCAGCCACTGACACATCTGATGGGCATTCCTCTCAGCGGTTTGGAGTCAAATTCAAGCCCACACCTAGCTTTATGAGGGAGGCAGACAAACAACAAGGCCTCCTGCAGAACCCATTTCAGATTCTGGGCAGTATGTATACTGGTCAGACCAGACACAGTGGATCTGGTCCCAGTCAAGCCAAACCAGCTCCGTCCCAGGTGTTCCCCTACATGTACCAGATGGGGGATCCCAGACAGAATTCATGTCACGTGTTTCCTTCTCGCTCCTTGCTGCACTATGGCGCCTCTGTGCCTCTTGTGGACATGGGTGAGCTTCTACCAGACGGAGAATTTCCCACCTTTAACCCCTACCTGCAGGAGCTGATTGGACAAAACCCCAGTAGTGGAGATGGGCCTTTCACTGGGTTACTGTCCAACATGAGGTCACCCAAATTCAGCAAGTGTAGAGAATCCCCTATGAGCCAACTGCATCATTATTTGGAGAAGTGCTACGAGCAGTGGAGGATGCTAGAGAAAGAAAGGAAGAAGGTAATATTCTGCATTACTGAAAGCGAACAATTCATGAAATGGAGGACCACCATTCAGAATAAGTTATTTTAGCAAGAGTTTATTTTGAATGGTTTTGGACCATTTACATTGGTATGATAGTCAAGAAATATGAACATTTTAATTTAATTTAATTTAATTTATTCAATATTTTATTTGAATATAAAATCTTATGCCTTATTAAGAAAACCATCTGTCATTTTGGGGCAATTGTCACTAAATCTATGATGTTTAGGAGTGATTTCAGGAAAGAATCAGAATTGTTAGAATTTAAGAGTGTTATTTTCTAATAGTCCGAGGCTGTACTGGTGAAGAGCTACCCAGGCAAACGTGTGTCTTTGGCAAGCAATAACTCCCTGCCCAAAACGCCTTCCAACCCCTCCAGAGTGGACAGGCTCATAGTGGACCAGATTCGTGAGCAGGCCAAGGTCAGCATATGTATACAAATAAAGTGTATTAAAGACAAAACTAGGTCAATCACTATATTTCTTTTTTTTATGTAGTTTATGTGTAAATGTATATGTGTAGTTTATTGAAAGTGAATAGGTTTTCTAGGGAAGCATCTCAAAATGTGTAGTATATATCAACATTTTAGGGTTTACAGTTTTAGTGTCATGCGATTGTTTGCTGATTTGAGGTGTCCATCATTTCTGTATCTAAATGATGCTGAGTGGTGTGTGTGTTATTTTATAGGTGGTGAATTTGTTGGGGAAAATGGAGTGTTTGCGGAGTCTCCCTCTCAACGCTAATATCTGTTCAGCATTGGACAGGCACCTGGAGACCATCTACATCACTCAGGCACGGCGCAAGGATGAGTTCCTTAACGGCAACAGCAAACAGAAGCAGGGCTCAGCTTACCTCAGGGAGGACAGAGGTACTCATATACTCATTTAGACATGCTGAGGTGGCACACAAAAATACTGCTACTCTATTCGAACTGTTTGAAATGTTGCAAGTAACCACGTCGGTATCATGAGTGACAGCTATTAGGCTATCAGTCTACTGAGTATGGAACTGTTGGAGAACAGAAATAATACTGTTGGCCTCCAAATTTTCCAGATATCAATCAGTTTAAGCATCAGTGGTACGTGCTGGAACAACTGGTCAGATCCATTGAGGCCCCACATTAAATTGCAGGATTAGTTGCTAACATGAACCTTCAGAGGTCCTGTGGAGTCCGTAAGAGTGTCTGAAATCGCACACTTGTGCACCTTTAGTGTGTGATTTTAGGGTGTAGGGCGCTCGCACTGAAAACTAAGCTCAAACTCTGCACTGAAAACGGCCAGAAAACTTGCATTTCACTGTTGGCGGCCAACAGTGAAATGCAAGCCCAAGCGGAGGCAACTGATTCATATAAACGTGAGTAACGTTAATAAAGTTATTGGACTGATGCGGCATAACCGGCTGATATTTTGGTGGCTGGAGAATCGCGAGCAGATGTTAGTCTCTTACTTCAGCTAAGTGCAAAACGTCAGTGTGACTACAGAGGGAAGTGCTCAGTGCGCACTACAATCCAGTGCACTCACATAAGTGCACGATTTCAGACACACCCCCTGCCTTGACGGGTCAGAGCTGTTTTGGTGGCACGAGGGGGACCTACATGATATTAAGGGGTTTTAATGTGATGGCTGAGGTATGAGTGTATGTTAAAAGAGTCTTTTTTTTTCTGTCTTCCTGATTCAGAAATTGTCCTTTTGGCCTCTGCACTGAAGGACCTGAGCAGTAGCACGAGGAAGTCCCGCACTGCTCTGTGGTGTGCCCTGCGTATGACTCTGCCCAAAACCAGCACCAGCCCTGAGGACGGAGTGGAGGAAGACACCTGTTCCCCTTAGGGTTAACACAGCACAAACCATCCCAGAGGGAGGGAGAGGGAGAGAGAAAGAGAGGGAGAGAGAGAGAGAACCAGCCATGTGAACTTTGCCAGACAGTCACTTCAGCGTATGTGTGTGTCTGTGTGTGTGCGTACTGCTCATACAAAGTACCAGAGACACTGGGAATGGCATGTTCTGGGATTAGATGCAGTGTGTTTGCTGCAGTGAGCGAATGCCGTTATTTAAGTCACAACACAGTGATTGCAGTAGGCTCCGTTCTGAGCAATAGAAATAGGAATCCTCGGTTCAGTAACACTCATCAGTCTTATTTAGATTCCCCAATCAATACATGAACAACTTCTTCAAAGAGATGGCATGTGGAAAGGGTACAGCAGTAGAATCAACTCACCATTTTCCAAGGATTTCAAGAGGCCCTCCACTTGTCTCTTGTGGACAAAAAAAAGAGGAGAAAGTGAGTGGGAGAGAGAAGGTGAAAGCTGAAGACCTGGTGCGAAAGGCTTAGGGCTATGCAGGATCGGACAAGATCCAGGAAGACGAAGGGACAGACAAGAACAGATAAGAAGGGGGACCTTTTAGCTGTTGATCAGTGATTATTGGAGGGGAAAGGAAAGTTGCAGGTCACCCTCTTGGCCCCACATTTTAAGACGAACATAAAAGACTCCTCTGTAAAGGGCTGGTGCGACTGCAGGTCTTCATTCCAGTCAAGCATCCAGATTCCACCTTTCAGATCAGCTGGTCTGTGCTTTTTTGGAGAGCAGCCCTCCAGCCACGCCAGCCCTTTGTGAATAAGATTTGTGAAGCCATGCTAAGGCCATCGTTAGTCCCTTTGGAAAAATACATTCTCTGAAAATAATCTCATCTTGGAATTTCACATTGATGGTTTAAATGAGTGTCTTCTCTAAAGAACCAAATCTTGGAGGTACCTGCATATTAAGGCACTATTTACACCTTAATGTAAGTAAACCGTCCAGTTTTCTTGTGCTTAACGTATTTATTGGAACATGCATTTCTTTGTTGCAACCTTTGGTTTAAAGGATAATAACTGCCAAGTATATTCCAGATTGTTTGGTAATTTTGCTGATTGATTTTTATGTATTTATAATAAGCTGAATTCTAACTTAAGGACTTCTGGAGGCCAGAAAAAGTTGATTATATTTTCAAACATCATCAGCACAGTATCTGGCTAAAAGACTTGCAGTGCTTCTTAAGTCAGAAAACAGCTCAGGATTTAAATTAGTAATAATCTCAATCTTGTTTCAATGTTATTGTACCTAATCGCCACCTGTCTGTAACAAATCATTTTTCTTCCGTGCTTTTGATTTAACGTCGAGAGAGACAGTTCCCCTCCGAAGACCTGGGAAAAACGACGAGTGTGAATTGACTTCGATAAAGTAATCCTTTAGAAACCTGCTGAGATCAGGGACCGTCATAGTTTAGATGACACATTTTAATGTTTTTGTTTCTGACTAAGATTGCATTTATTCTCTTTCTGATATCTGGTAAATTAAACCATACAACAATAAAGTCAAAACGCCAGCCTGACGCTTCATCGCCTTTTTTATAGTTAGTTAGAAAGATATTAAAATGCACCCGTTGCAATTCAGTGGGACGCTGTCGGGGGACGAGACCAATTCACAATAGAAACCCAGATACCTGCTCAAGAAAACACTGGTTAAAGAGAAGTTCCACCAGTTTTTCAGAGGTTCCAATTCAGTCATTGAGAGGTGAACATATTCAGAGGTCTGAAGTGAAATAGTGCACTGGAGAGAAACTTTACAGTGACTTATAGGGACTAAATCACAGGATCCAATACAGAGGTGTTATTCATAATCCAAAACCAGTGAGGTTTTATTTAATTCTGACAATAGAAACATACATAAGTCTAAATGAATACTTTTCTTTGGAACACCTACCCTGTCCCTCTGCTACAAATGTTTACGGTTTTGTTATTTAGCAGATGCTCTTATCCAGAGCCACTTACATCAGTGCTTCAGTCTACGTCTGTTCTTCATACCTGTAAAGCTACACTAAGATCAACACCTGCTTTTACTGCCAGTTACACGCCTTAACAAACCCTGTCAAAAGAAAAGCCAGAGGTAAACAGGCAAATAAGGGAAAAAATTAAGGGGAAGTGCCCAAGGTTTTTCTGAAATATCTTACGTTCCAAGAGCGCCTGCATGTAGTGAAAAACCACGTTGTGTTTTGGTAAAAATGCCTATTTTTATAGTGTAAAACCTACATCTGCTCCCAGAACACTTCGATTTCATGTGAAACTCTGTTTAATGCATTACCCTTAAAGAAAATGTAAAGGTAAATAAAAAATCAGAATCGGATAACTTTGTTGCTTAAACCTTTAGCATTAGCGGTTAGCATTACCAGCGAGCGATAAACACTCGTCCACAAAAGAAAGGCTGAAATAACTCTCTACCCACATGTTTAGACAGAGCACAGCTCACTAATACTGAACACACGGGGATAACTGTTGAAAAAGGGGGCGGTTGACATTTTTTCAGTGTATTACTGCCACCGCTGGACTGGGGGAGGTACTACAGTTCGGTTCTCAGAAAAAAAACAGGGGTTACTGCACATGGAAACAGATTTATAAAGGAAAAACAAGAGTTCTGGTTAGTCACCAAGGCGCTCCACACGGTTTTAATAGAAAGAAATTCTCATCCAAAATCTCATCACAACTCGAGAAACACATGACAGCACAATCATAGGCGCTGTGTTAACTCTCTGTCAGGCAAGTATCAGGCGTTTAACTCTTCAGGCATCTGGTTCCATTCATCACCGCTGAGAGGAATCTCACACCAAACCTGCTCTCAGTTTATTGATTAGGAAAATCTTTTTCTCTTTTAAAAAAACTCACTACAAAAACATGCCAGAAAAAACAAAGACATGGACTTTAGCCGAAAGAAACACGTTTCCACTGATCCGTCTTAAAACCGCACTCACTGATTTCGTTGATTTTGAGGGGCAGTACGTGGTCAGAGGTGTCAGGAGTGTATGCAGTTCAGCCCAAAAGGTGCACGCCGAGGCAGTCTGGGAGGTACGGCTCGGCTCGGCTCGGCTCGGCACGGCACGCGTAGCAGCTTCCAATGAGCGGAGGATTAATGCGCCTCTTTCCTGCCTTCAGTGTCCTGCCCATCTTCACCTGGAGGCGTCTGCAGCGTACGGTCCGTCATCAGCGCCGACGGCGGACGCTTCCCTGCAGACCCGGTGACCCAAAGCCCTACAGAATTAAACAGAACTCTTATAAAAACGGTTTGAACAGGTTTCTTTAACAAATCATCCGCTGGTTTGAGGCTGAGAAGCGGAGGGTGGGAAGCGTGGCCGGTTTAGAGAACGTGTGCAGAGACCGAACCCAGGGGCGGAACGTCCACCTCTGGGCCGCTGTGGGTTTATTGCATATTGCTGTAAGTAAAGGAGGTTTCAAGTCGTTGCAGACAGGCTTCTGACCAGGTTTTGCTGAAGAGACCACCGCTGGTGCGGTTTCTGGACCTTGTTGGGCTGTTCTGATAAACCGAGGAGGCTCACGTGCAAGAAGGAGCTTCAACATAACAAATGGAAAAAAAAAATCAAAACCTTTAAAAAAAAAAAAAAAAAAAAAAAAAAAAAACCCAAACCAACCCAAACAGCCTTTGACGGACTCACACCTCCCGAAATAAAGGAGCGGCAGGTGCTCAGTCTTGATCCGCGAGCGCGGAGTCGCTCGGAGACAGTGACAGTGTTAGAGTGAGGATCCCGAGCACATCATCCGCTTTTGTCCCGCTTTAACAGATCTGATTAATAATCAGGGACTGGAGGAAATGTCTAAAGAAATAAACAGGATTTTTCCTTTAAGTGAAAAAAAAAGTTGTTAAATTGTTACACTTCTCATCAGGAAGTTCTTAAATTACTGTGAGCTACAAAACAGGCTGTTGTGACTCTGACCATAAATACAGAGGAATCTGATCCAAGATCAGGCCTGGTGTCTGAAATGGACCTCTGTAGTGAAGTTTTGTTGATTTCATAACTGGATCGCTAACTTTAACAGCTGTATCTGCAGGTCTGCGTCACCGTAACGAAGAGCTGGACGTGGTTCGAGTGTGTCGAGTGGGGTTTTGGGGTGGGGGGGGGGGGTGTGGTGGTGCATAATTCACATTTGCTTCGAAATCTACAAATTCAGAACCTTTCAGTGGCGGTGAATGGAGCCAGGCGTCGGAGTCTAAACGCTCCCTCAACATTAACGAGAACGACTGATGTCTCGGACGGATTTAGGAGGTTTGAAGAATGATCTGGTCTGAAGCCTCGACGCTGCCTATAAACCCTCGGACCCCAGCAGGTTCAGGGTGTTATGATGGACATCAGACGCCTGGTTCCAGTCACCTGACCCTCCATAATGAACCGGTTCTCATAAATCCACTCAGAACTAAACTGCAGAAACACAGAAGAATGTGGAGTTTTCCTGGAGGAACGTTCTGGTGGACAGTGGTGATATCCCTCACAGGCTCCAGGCCCTGGACAGGAAGAGCCGGACGCAGTAAGTGTGTGGGGTCCCCAGGGCTGGGCGTGAGGAGCTCTGCTGCACAGATGCTTGGCTGCTATGGCTTTAGTCCTGGGTTGTGAATCCCTTGGCGGAGCTTGTGTATGAAAGCAGGAGGCGCCGTTTCTCTCTCCTCCTCAGTACAAGGAACCAAAACCGGGTTCCGCCGCCGCCGCCGCCCGTCTATCTCTTGCGCTCGCCTTTCTGTGTGCGCTTCTTCTCCTTCTCCTTGCGCTCCTGCTTGGACAGCTTGTCCTTCTCCCTCTGCATCTTGTCCTGCTCCTTCTTCTTCTGCGCGTCCTCCTTGGCCTGCTCGCGCTGCAGCCGGCGCCGGCTCAGGACGTCCTCCACGTTGGTGTTCTTGAAGAGGGCTGAGGCTCGGAGTGAAGGAAAGCAGTGGGACCGAAAACATTACAGGGGTCTGGACACGCGGGGTTCCAGTTTAGGGCCCTCGCGGCCAGAACTAGTTTGGTTGGCGTATGAGTGAGGGACCATTCTGGACTGTTACCTGTTTTTATTCATTTTTTTGTCGCTTTTTCTCTTACTACAGTACAGCGCACAAACACAGAATACCGTTACATCCCAAGAGCTCCTGCATATAGTGAACAACTACTCAGTTTAACGCACCGCCCTTAAAGAGAAGGGAAAGCTAAACCCGTATTTTATTTAAATTTCCCGCCGGATCTGCAGCTCTGAAGGTCGCGGGACAAAAGTTTACACCCGGATCGCATTTGAAGACGGACGCGTCTGAATGCGCTCCGGCTCACGGTTTTCGGGGAGTGACCCCTGATCTGCTGCGGCTACAACACAAATCAGGGCTCGCTGGGGACGTCTCCTGCAGATCTGCTGAACTGTGGAGTCTGAAGTGTCTTTGAGTGCTTTCCCCGCAAAGATATGCAACTCAGAAGGTCGCGGGACAAAAGTATTGGGACGATGCAGTGAGGTGAACAGGTCACCTTGTCATCCAGAAAAAACATTTATCGCCACAAAAATGCAAAAAAGGGGGAGGATACAGTTTCCCTCTTATTGTGGGAATCTCTGTGACTGAAACCGCGACTCCATCCACGGAAAACTGAGGGGTTACTGCATTAATGCCCTTTTCCTGTGGCCTAACACCAAAGTTCGGGTTACATCACTGCCGTATGGACGGGTGTGTGCCGTATCGTGAGGACCCCCTGCGCGTCTAAAGCGTTTGACAGATGCTCTATTGCATGGACTGTACACAAGAAAGCCTGTTCCTCACACTAGGAGTCCTAGACTTACACTAAGAGCTGCTAGAAGACTAAGGTTAGGGCTCCAGGTCGGCACCCAGCGACCTCAATCCCATCATTCATGCTCCTTCTGCCCCCCCCACACACAAGCTAAACCCAGGCCTGCTCTCTGGCTCCCCGCTGTGGGCGGAGCTGCCCAAGGAATCTCTCTCCAGCTTCAGAAACGAGCCGAAGACGCTCCTCTCCTCGCACTACTCCGACGTCAGGCAGCACCTCTGACCCTCTCCTGAAAACTGGGGGGATTCTTCTGGAAGAGGCTTTGGATGAAGAGTGTAGCGTAAATAAACAGAGTAAAGGATACATTTCTCCGGAGGGATCCCCACCGCGCCCAGCTCCTCCTCCTCATCGCCCTCAGTGCCAGCATTAAGGAAATCTCCAGAAACAGCTTTAACCCGGTTCAGCATTTCCAGACCACGTTTACACACACACGCGCACGCACACGCGCGCACGCACACACGCACGCGCACACACGCACGCGCGCACGCACATTTATGCACACTCTCTCAAACACACACATTCTCACACACACACACATTCACACACACACGCGCACGCACACACACATTTATGCACACTCTCTCACACACACTCTCTCACACACACATTCACACACACACATTCACACACACACATTCACACACACACATTCACACACACACATTCACACACAC